>APFE031279908.1:25188-72511 GCA_000404065.3 Pinus taeda | reverse complement strand
TTCGCGTTTCCTCGTTGCCGTTTCCCCGTTTCGTGCAACTTAGTGCATAGGCATATACTTAACTAGCCCAAACCAATAGTTATTGTATTGTTGAACACTTACAACAATGCTTGCCAACTAAATGAAAAAGGCATGTATTTCCATCCAATTGATGAAGACACTAAGTAAATTGTTGTGTGTGGAGTAAACTACCAATGGAAATATTTATAGAAAACAAACATAATAGCCTTAGTTTTGGATTAGCATTCTAATATTACGACAAACTAATGTGGCCAAGTGCCATGAAAAGTTATATGTGGTACTATCTATAATGATGATGAAAACATTTAGGGTTCCTAAAGGCAAGTACAAAACCCTACCTATTAATGAGTAGCACAAGGACACAATCATTCCAACCAAGCTTACAAGTCTTGTCTATTTTTATCTTCTTTGTTGTGGAAATTGTGCTCTTGTCACTGAGATTACTAATCCACCCTCACAAGGTAGTACAATCAACATATTCGTTATGTTGTTGTCTCTAGTATACAATCATGCAATGAATCTATTGTTCAAAAAAGTTGGTAGCATCCTCTTTTTGTCCTATATACCTTGAAGTCAAGGCATGTAAAATCTCTTGTATAGGTTCGCATTTTACCATATGTTTCTCCCATATCTCAAACTTCTCTCACTACACATGCCAATCTTGTTTGTCCATTTTTGACTTATGAATGTTACCGAGTTTGAGATCATGTATTTTTTGCAATGGTTAAGTCCTATGTGCACACTATCACTGGGACAACTTTGCTTCTAATTGTCGGTGCTTTCCCCATCTTCCCTTCTTCAATTTTCTCAATTTTCTGACATCTCCCATACACTGTTACTTTGACTTTTGCAATTTGAAGACTTCTTATTGATTATTAATTCCTTCTCTAATGGATAAAGAAGGGGATTTTCTTCTTACCTATGTTGCCTTACCAACTCTTTCAGTTAATCGTAAATGTTTCAACTCTACAGCTTCCATCCATGCTTCAGATTCTGCCTTATTAGACTTGATGTAATTGTGCTTTGAAGAACTAGAAGAAATATTCACGTGATAATAAGAAGACTTCTTGCACCTTGCTTAGAAAAAACATTGCTGACTTTATGGGGATCCATTTAAGTTAATTCTCGTAGAGGTATTCTTTCTTTGGATATTTCGCATATCCATTTCATTACGTAGTTCAATGCTTGGGACCAATAACAGCATATACACATCATCAGTGCAGTGATCGATTACAATGAGACGATCTGCACGGAATAAAAATGCATCAGGAGCTTGTGACTTATGGCGGTTGTACTTTGCACCTGTTACGAATAAAATATATATAAATAATTGTAATAACGATTAGTTAATTAATAATTAGTTAAGCAAAGATGCGTGTCTAAGGAGACATGACCGCTCGTGAAAGGGTGCTTACCTAGCTATATATACAAGACCCTCACTCTCAATTGTATCATCATCTTATTCATACTTTCTAATATATATTCTTGTATCTCAATGGAGATCTGTAGCATAAAAACTTATGCTAAAACACAAATGTTGATAGCTTGTAGATTTAATTGTTAAAAATACACACAGGTATTTAAAATAATTATTTATTATTATATAAAAATGTATAAGATGATTTGAATGTACAATGAGGACCCTGCCTTTATATCTCAGCATGGGACCTTTCTTGAATGGGCATGTCTTTTAGACATGCCTATTTAATTATTTAATATTTATATTTATTTTATTTAGCTAATTGTTATGAATTATATTCATAACATAGCCTCTCCCTTAGAAAACTTTGTCCTCAAAGCTTTAATATTGGGGTTTTCTTCACTTAGTCGTTGTCGATGTACACAACTTGGTCATTAATTCGTCAGGTAGCATATCAGTACTATTTCCTTGGATTTTTTTTTATTGTTTTTTTTAATACTGAAATTTTTTTTGTGACAAGTCTAAATTTTTTTTTCTATTTTTTTTTACTCCATATTTTCTTTTTTTCCAATTTTTTTTTATATAAAAATGTAATTATATATTATATAATATATATAATATATATATATATATATATATATATATACTGTAAAGTTTTTTTTTTGGAGTAATGCCTTCCATTTAATTAACGTTGTTTAATTTGATTTTACAGGTGCTAAGGTCGTGACGGATGCGGTTGACCGATATCGTGACTCCCCATATCTTCTGGCGTTACGACCAAGGCTCCTGCTACGTCAACCCATGGCTCGCTGCCTCCATCAAGGCCCCTTCGGGCACCATGAATTTACAGTTGTTGTGGTGTTAGTGAAATTGCCTGCTGCCTAATTTTGATACGCTGGGCGGCCATATAGTATCCGCCCACAGACTGGTTGGTCATGATAAGAACATCTGTCGTCTGGCCTGCAGATATGATGCGTACATCTGTTTTGTATGGCTTGGTGTAACAAGCATCAACAGCGACAACTATAAATTTGTGGCTTGCTATCTTGAAAAGGTGCCCGCTATTGAGTGCAGCATTCACGATCCGCAGAAGGTACGTTTCTCCACTTTTTACAGGGAGGCGAAATGTTCTCGAGCTAGAGCAGGGAAAGAGATCCCTTATTCTTGTTTTAACCCTCTCAAATTCTTCTCTTTTTCTGAAAGTGAGGTGAACTCCTTACCTCTCAAATTTCCTAACCGAGCGGTTGACATAGCGTTGAGCCTCTGGATCTAGCCATTCATCTCTTGCTGCAAATGCCTTGACAAGATAAACATCTTCTCACATGCTGCAATTCACATTGTGAGCATAAATTATTTTTTCTTCTTTCTTCTCTATGAGAATTTGCTCAACGATTACCCGAAAAAAAATTGGAGATGCAGGCGAAAATGAAGACCAAGAAGATGCAGAAGCAGGCAGTGGCATTTGCACTAGCCACTGCTTTAGCATTCATGGCTGCCAAGGTCCTTCTTTCATTGTTCAGAGGCTAGTGTAAAGGATGTCCTGAAATCAAAATCCGCATTAATCTTACCACATCAGAAATACTGAATCTGGTTGATTGTATTATTGCCAAATCAAAGAAGATACATGATTCTGTGGCAGTGATCATATTCCACGAAGGAACCTCTTCATCCCTCATGAGTTCGCCCTGAACATACTTTTTTAAACCATAGACCCGCAAACCAGAGGGGAGGTTTAGGACAAGTTGAAATACCCCCCCCCCCCCTCCTTCATGTCCATGATGATACGTTTCCATAAAATTGGAAAGTTGTTTTGCGTCGTTCTGTTGTTCTACAAAAAAAACATCAAACAGGGCTTCTATAGATCCAAAGATATGATGCACCTGCTCCTCTGTAGATTTATTATTATCAATACCCGCTACGGTCTGAGCTCCGTCAGTATCATTAACATTTTTAGTATGTTGTTTTTATACTTGGTGTTTTGAATTGATTGTGTTTCTCTAATTTTTGTGGATTGTCAATTCCTGAAATATATGGATTGTTAATTCTTAAAATATTTTGGAATCTGACAAATTTAGTCGATATTCTAATATCAATATAACTCAAGCCTACTAAACATTGTTTCTCAGGCTTAAATCCAATACTAGAATTCAACACATTCGTTGGGCCCATTTCCTCATTCTGGCTACCAATGTTGTCAATTTCATTCCGGCTAACAATGTTGTCAATTTCACTTTGTTTAGAAGGCATATATTCAATGAGTACTTGCAAATCCACCCGGGGAGGAAAAGTATAAACAATTTTAGAAGTTGTATAGCATAATATTAAAATGATTTAAAAAAACAGGAGATTAAAAGCCTATCTCAAAGAAGGATGGGAAAGACTAAGTTCAAGACAAGTTAGAAATCCGATTTAAGAGTGTTTTCGGGTTAATTAATTTTTATTTTTAAAATTAAGTGAAGTGATTTATATCATTTAAACAATAAAAAACAATAACTCGCGTAACTATGCTTCAGTGCTATTTAAAATTAAAGGGTCCATTGCGGGAAAAGATGTCACTATTGCTATCTCCCCTGTCAAAGCTAAAAATTATATAACGCCTAAGATCGCAAACCAATTAGTGATCATAGAGTCAAATATAATCGAAAAATTAGACTGTTTTGGCAACAAAACATATGACCTAACCAATTTACAGTAAGACATTGAGGATTATACATTTATACCCTATGGAACGATTAAGATGACATTATTTTAGGTTCACCTTGGATGGAAACTCCAGGGTCCTTTATTCTAAATACAAAAAAGAAGTTTCGACATTTTCGCACAAAAAGAAAAAAATAACACTACAGGATGTCACCATTAAGCCAAATTCAATGACACCAGAAGACATCCAAGATATTTCAAAAGTAATTTTTAAAGAAGGTAAAAAAGTATTACAAAATATGCAAAATGAAATTGACAAAATCACTGCTGATAGAAATGAAGAAGTCTTGTGACTGAAGGATCATAATGAAAAATTACTAACACAAATTAGAAAGCTTAAGAAGAATAAAAAGTCGTTAAAAGACAAGTTAGAACATTGTATTCAAGAGTAAGTATAGACGTCACCAGTCGTAACATCCCCAATTGAAGATAAAGAAACAAATATTGAACCAGTCAATAACAGAACTCAAGAAGAGGATCAATCAGTTGGAGGAAAAACACTCTCACATGCTACAATCCAAATGATGAAGATTCCAAACAAAGATTGTGTACCTAACTCAACAACCATAGCACCAGAAGGAAATAAACAAAAAAAAAAAAATCCACACACCTAATAAAGGAAAATCAAACCAAAAATGTCCCCTATCGACATCTGAATCATAAGTAGACAGCTCAACCAAGCTACATATTAGGACCATTCAAAACAGAATATTGATGTAACCTCAATCCAGTCCTATAATGACAATTCTTTACAAAATTCTAGTAATCAGAATATTCCACAGGATATTCAAAAGAGCTAGTAGGAAGTTGTAAGGGGTCGTTGGTTGTCGGCTAAGGTTCATCATGGAGAAATATTTCTCCTGGGGATATCACCCACGAAGTGGTGGGTACCATATGGCTCCAACTGGAACGTGATCTCTCGAAGAAGTGGACGAGGCTGCTCGAACGAGAGGTCACGAGAACTCCAGCAATCTCTTGTTCACTATAGCCCTGTTATCTACACATGTCAAAGATCAAAGCCACGAGGCAGCATGTTTTTCACAGTGTCTTATGATCACCCATTCTTAATGTTAGCCGATAAACCAACAAGAATCAAAATATACAATTTTTTCTATTTTTTAACCCAAATGCAATCTAATATATCATGAGAAATATCATATGATGTTAGTTCTAATGCGAAAATCAACATGCAATGCATCCTACTCTAACATGCATATAGTAGGGTTGATACTAAGTGTAGCCATAATGCCAGTGCAACAAACATATCATCACATCAATATACATATGCCTCTCGGTATCATTACTCATGCAGCAACTCCCAGGTTGAATATGGAGATAGTCAAATGGCAGATGAAGCGGGTGGGAGGCGAGAAAATATGATCTCCATCCGAGATAGAAGGAAGTCCTAGAGGAAAGAAAAAAAGTCAATCTAGAGGTCTCAGGCTTTCCTTCTAGGTACACAATGGTGGAATGGATGATCACTCTGAAGAACTCATCACAATCATTGTTTGTAATATCATGCTTCAAAGATGTCACATGGTTGTGATGAGAGGGGAACGAAGGGTGAGAGAAAGGAGGAGTGCAACAAACAAGTCGCTCAATGTGATGGTCACATAGGAGAGGTGAGGTCGCAAAGTGATCATAATCCTGAGGATGGGTCAAAGGGGATAAATTATATTCAATGAACGGCTCTTTCTTTACACCATATTCAAAAAGGGGGAAAGGGGCATCGTCACTCAAGGTGATACCAGAAGGGATGGGGGACGGACTTGAGGAAGACTCAAGGTGATGAACAAGAGGGAAAGGCAAAGAGGAGGATGAAGTGTCATATTCAACAGGTTCTCCTTCCCCACAATCTAAAGGCTCAAGTGATTTAAATACATAAACATAAGGTGGGTAGGTAAGAGCCTCGTTGCTTTCCTTATTATAAGCATTAAAGATTGGGCCTTCATTAAAAGGAGAGTCAATGATTGGGCTTTCATTAAAAGGAAAGTAAATCACCTCCATCAAAGATTGTCCTTATTTATGCAAGGGAAAATAATAATTCTCCCTCCCAAGGGTATCAATGGGTATGTCATTGTAAATAGCACCTGAGGGGAAGGGAAGACCAATCTCATCCTCATCCTCCTTGTCAGTGTCATAAATGGGAGCACAATCAAATTGAGGACCAACATTTCCCCCATTTATCCTTTTCAATGTGGAAATAATCTTCAATCTCATTTTTCAAGGGGCTAATGGGATCATCTCTCTCAAGGTTTTTAAAAGAGGATTCATCGAAAGTAATATCCTTGAGAAAGGTAGGGTTGGTCTCAATTTCACTTTCCATAGATTCATCCTTCCCAGCACGTGTCCTCAAAATCATCATTTTCATCATGTGGACCCAAGGAGGACTTGTCTTCTTGCTCATTACCTAGATTCTCAATGTCTTGATGATGTTCAATGAAAGATTCCTCTTGGATGCTTAATGCATGGTGTACTTGAAAATGTCTAAGAAATCCCTCAACGAACTCTTCAATAGATGAAATGCTCCTAGGTTTGTGATCATGTAGCCATGAGTTATGACCATTGAGCAACCCCATGAACAACAACATAAGGACATCTTGGTGGACAACCTTCTCTCTTGAAGCATGTGCATTAAATATTTCTACATGGTTAATTGCGGAGAGTGGATCACCATCAAACACGGGTATCCCACATAGCATCCTTCCTACGACATGATTAGGATGTCTAGGGCTGCTAGCAATGTCCAAAGCGGGAAATTTACGAAAGAATGACAAACTATTTGAAGTATACATGAAACATATGTAGGAGTCGCCAAGGTGAAATTAAAGATGCCTAAAAAAATGCTTGCTTCACCCTACAAGCATCAACCTTAAAGTTCAATGAAGAACTAGGGCTTCGTTCTTCCAATGGAGTCGCCAATAATGATATGTAAATATGTCGTATGGGGAACAAAACACACGTTTCGTGTCCCTGGCAACGGCGCTAGAAATGTTACCACTCAAACCAGAAGGGGACCTAAAAGGGCTTCCTAAGAGGGCAAATGTTAGGTTAAGGGCAATGGTGGAGACTTAGCTCACTGTCACCATAGCTAAGTCTCCCTGCTCTTTATGGACTTTCACCGATGGGAGGAGTCTCAATAGTGTAGGGATCACTTGTAAAGTATATGTTAATGGATAGGTGGAAAGTGACCCTGAGAACCCTTTCCTAACGATGAAGTGAAGAATGGAACTTGCTTTCTATTTAAGCAAAGGAATTGGTCCTCCAGGGGCAACGAGTGAGGATCGGAGGGTTGAGGGAGAAGGAATAAGCATATAGACGAGGTTCTCAATCCCTATAATCCTTGGGAAACTTGCATTCCCAAATGGTCCTTGACAAATAATCTTTATTGAGAAGTGGGACCACACAGGGCCAAGTGGACCCAGTCTAGGTTTTGGGATGGAATGTAGCAACCAGTGATGTTCCTTATCCTGGACAAGGTGAAAGGAAAGGACCAAACACGAATATTTACTTCAAAAGGTTGAATTGATCCTATTGAGGTCTAGCCTTGGGAATGCCTAGGAAAAATTCGATCCTAGAGCTAGGGCTTGGGATTCCCAGAGATTCCACCATAAGAATTGCCTCAAATTTGGAGGAGAGGGAAGGGATCCACCAGTGCAACATCCTATAGCAAATTAAAATTTTTCCTTGGATCAATTCCTAGGAAATTGATGCCCTATGTGACCTAATGGGGCTAGACCTAGGGAAAAAGGGGAAAATGGTAAAAAGAGGGTTAAAACGATTACCCTTTTTGAGGGATTAGTGCCTAATTCACCTAGGGATATGGAGTCCAGGATGATGATCAGTAAGAACTTGGTTTCTTGATCAAGGAGGCCCCGAAAGTCAGCTTCATCCAATGTTGAGAGAAAGAAAAGAAAAGTGACCTTCAAGCATTTATACTTCAAAGCAAATGATGTAACCTTATCGAAACAAATAATCTTTAGGACATTTCATTCATATAACATTGGCCCATACATTAAATTAGCTAAAATCCATATCAATTATGCAACAACTAGCCCTAATTTTAGCAAATATGCAGCAACAAGAATAACATCATCAAAATTTACTTACAACATTATAGGATATATCCAACCAGGATTTCGTTTGCAAGACAAGAAAAACAGCCCAAATCCATACGTCAAAATTCATCCATCTCCAAAAAATATCCTCCAAGGAAAAAATGTGAAGTTCTCTATGATTAGAGAGATCCAAGTCAAGTGATGATCCAAATGAATGTATCTAACATCAATATATAGCCTCCTAAGGAGTTCGAATTAGACTATGGGCCTACGTTAGCCCCTAATGATAAAATAATGTGCAAATAAAACCCCAATTGGTGACAAGCCCACCAAACTAGCTCACAAGTGTAAAAATAAGTCTCACAAGGGGCCAAATAATAATATATACATGCCATGGGGCCCTCCAAAAGCCTAATAATGTCCTGAAGTGCTATAATGAGGAATAAATTCCTCAGAATATGATGGAAAAGGGGTGGTCCCTTGTTCTCCAAGTAGTAGACTTGTGGTACTCCCAATGGGTCTAAGGGCACATAAATGACCCTGTGGGTCTCCATATGAATCAAAGATGCCTGTAGGTCATCTACAAGGGTACGAGTGGTAGAATGAATGTTGCCATGACATTGCATAAGTCCTCAGACCCCTGCCATGAGTGTGGGGCTCCTGTGGGGACCTATTGGGCATAATGTACCAAGCATATCACTATCATCCCAAAAGTGGATCGTTGGTAGTCTTTGAGCATCGATTAGGATCCGTGGAGTGTTGTTTGTTGTTGTGGAGGCAAATGGCTCTCTATGCACACCCTATATGTGTCAATGTAGACCTCTGGGGGTTAGGATCCCATATAGGGAGACCAAACCGACATGGAAACCACATGTAATCCTGCATAAGATCTAATGCTTCCCCTAGGCTTCCAATACAACCAGTCACTAAAAAAATCAAGCAAAAGAGTTTACAAACCATGGATAGCAAAGTGGGGACTTCATAATGGCATGCCCTTCCGTAGTGAGCTTTGGCATGTGCTAATGTCTCCAAGCTCCAAAGGGGGTTAACCAAGTACCTTATTAGGTGGTTTCGGCCCTTAAAGGAGACAGTATATCCAAGGTACATCCCTCTAATGGGGGTGGCAAGTGATAAATAGATGGAATGGAGTAGGGAATGAGAGGGGCAACCCTGGGCCACATATTGGGGCATAAGGGTAGCTAGATAAGGGGAAGCCCACACCTGGGTATGTAATGTGTAGGCGGGGGAAATCGCGGTACATGAGGTGCCCCAACCTTGATTTTTACACCCTTCTTTATATGTATTTTGCCTTTTATGAATTCTCTTTAATTAATTGCTCGGGGCTCAAAGGACAAGAGTATGTTGTAAAGTATAGCAGTGATTACCCCCTTTTAGGCAGGGCAGTTCATTTCCCTCCAAGGGTTGGGACAATCATGGGTTTCTAAGTGATAAAAGTGGCTTGAGGTGGGGCTCATGCATTGGCTTTTGTCCACGTGCTAATTATTTTTGTCCCGACCATCTTTTGCATTTTGTGGTACAATTTCCTGTTAAATGTGGCCAATTATGCTTTTTTTTCTTTTTCTTTTAGCTGCTTCAACCTCTAGTGCATCATTCCAAGCCTGACCCAAGGTGGGAGCAAGGGGATACAGAGGCTAGCCCTATGTGGACCCAAAATGGAAATGTGGACCCAGGTGGGAAAAATGATGAATGGGGGTATAGTGAGTGGAAAAGGAGTAATATATGCGGATAAAGAAAAGGGACCACGCACACAAAATCGGGGTTTCCCAAGTAGCACCACCCTAGAACCAAATGGTCAATAAAGGAGATCCTATGGGACTAAGATCCAAGGGTAACATCCAAAAGAGATCAAGGGGGCAAGAGCACAAACTAAACCTACTCTTTCCGCCAAAACCCCCCATAAATCCATACCCAAAAGTATCCATGATAAGTAAACCCAATACTCAATTACCAAATGACAAGACATACCTTCAGATTCTGGAGGCCCACCTTCAAACATATGATCAATACAGGTTGGTGAGGGACCACATGGTTGGCTCAGGTGACAAAGAAATGGCACAACATGCTAGTAGGAGGCTGCAAGGGGCTGCTGGTTGTCGGCTGAGGTTCATCATGGAGAAAAAAATTCTCCTCGGGATATCACCCACGAAGTGGTGGGTAACAGGGTTCACTGAATTTGGCTTCCATGTTATATCCTACAATGTTATTTTTTTCTTCTTATAGGAAAACGTTGAGAACTTCTTCATGTTTAGGACAAAACAACCTAGTGTTTCCATCCAGGATGGTATTAGAACTATGTCACTATCATCACAAAATAACGATTTAACGACGAATTGCGAGACAAAAGTATAGTCTTCGATACTCAATTGTAGATTGCATGTCATACTTTTTTCATCCATGTCTATCGATCCAATTATACTCTATTCAAGAACTAATAATTGGATAACACATTCAGTACCAATGTCATTATTATCTTGAGTAGGATGTTGGAAATACTAAGAGAGGGCGAATCGGTATTTCTTTCAATTGTTATATTATGCCAGTTAAGATTTTTGTCACAAAATAAACCTGAACATAAGAGACAAAACAAAATAATTTTATTGATCAAAAATAGTGAGAACTCCAATCCTATTTTACAATAATTTTAGGCTCCAACCTATACAACAAAATCTTTGACTTTCTCAAGGCTCCAACCTTAAACAGATCCAAGCTCCCACTTCATCAACTTGAGGACTCCAATCCTCAAAACAATCCAAGCTCCAGCTTGGTTAAACTTGAGGAGTCCAATCCTCTCAACAATCCAAGCTCCAACTTGGTCAAATCAAAATTTTACAAGAAATACTTACTTCAAAAATATCTCCAAAATGTTCTTCCATAATGCTCCAGGATTGCTTTAATAATTCTTTAACAAGGCTACTCCAAGGGATGTCTTCAATGCTCCATAAATGTCTTCAAATGCTTCAGCAAATCTACTTCAAAGATGTCTTCAGATGCTTCAACAAATCTACTTCAAAGATGTCTTCAAATGCTTCAACAAGGCTGCTCCAAAGGATGTCTTCAATAGATCTGCACAGCAGGTCCTCTACAAGCTTCTCCAACAAGTCTTCAAAAATGGTTCAAGATTACTTCACATAATCTTCAACGATTCTTTGAGTGTCACAAGTCTAATACAAAACAATTCTTAATAATGCTTCAAGGAACTATATCCAACCTCTACTTTTAGATTCCAGAGGATCCTAAAATCAAGTATGTTCTTCAAGAGTGATAAGGTCTGCTTCGAAATTCTGGGTCTACGCTTCTATTCTCCACAGGTCCAAAAGTCTATCATAAGTCTAAGGCTTCATTGTTTTAATAGGTCGAGATCTGTCCATGAGTCAATCGAAGTCTAGTCCTGTAGTGGATCGGAAATTTTACTTATGCAATGATCAAAGCTAGGTTGCACTGAAACAGATACAAGAACAAATACGGAAACAAGGTTTGAAACGAATACGGTGAATTTTCAAAAAATCTAGATAAAATACAGCAAGGAAACGTCATATACCATAATATAATATAAAATACTCACATATTTTATCTTCTTTTAGAATCTACATTTTATCTTTAAAAATACATAATCATCATCATCAATTCAACATAAAGTTTAAACATTGTCATCATCATTAATGATTATTATAACATTCAACATATCATCAAGTTTTTGTTTCCAATTTCAATCATCAACATCATCACCAAAATTAATAATGTTAAATGCACACTACATAGTACAAATTACAAAATGAACTCACTTGTAGTCTACTATCATATGACATATTATGGTATTCAATGTTCATTGTTCAAAAATTTAAAACATCATCATAAATTACATTTACATATCAACAAATATGCCTTCATCCATGTAATTAAGATCCACATCAACAATTGGATTCTCTCCATTAGTAGGAGCATTGCTGCCATGTACACTTGAAGATGCAATTACTGGTACCTCCTCATCAAAGTCATTTGAGACATGGCATTCAATGTCATATCCAAGTCAAGCAACTCTGGAAATAGATCCAAAACCCTTAAAAATGCCCTAAACGTTTCAAAAACAGGGTCCTATCTTTCCAAAAACACTGAAACGTTTCAAAAATAAGATCCTGTGTTTCCAAAAAAACTGAAACATTTCAGAAATAGGCTCCAACATTTCCAAAAAAAATTGAAAATTTTCAATGTCGTTTCGTACTCGTTTCCGTTTCAAAAGTGTTGAACGGTGTTTCTGGGGTTTTGGAAGGACGTTTCCAGTAACTTAGGACCAAATTTTGTTCCAATAAGGTCAAGGTCTTCATACTTCAAAGGTCGAAGTTTGTTCTTAAATTATGATGAGGTCTACTCCTACAACACCTGAGGTTTGCTTCTTAGAAAACGTCGAAGTTTTGAACTTCCCATAGGTCCCTTGTCACAGATTTCCATAGGTCGAAATTGCAAAGGTTTATAGTGTATCTAGGGCCGAACATATGCCATAGATCAGAGGTTTGTCCTTGCCTCAAGATCAAACCATAAAACTGAAGTTTGATCACTGTAGTAAGGTCGAAATTACAGCGGTTTGCTCCTAGCCTTAAGGCCAAAATCTGATCCAAAACAAGACATAAGTTTTGCCTAAAAGTCTGCTTTGATTCACAAATAATTTGTTGCAAGAAAGGGTCGAAAATTTGTTCTAATGATAGTCCAAAAACCCAGAAAAAATGACCAGAACCAAGGTTGAAGGAGACCCCCCCACCCTCGAACCCGCTCCTGTAGCATGCTATGGGTGCGAATGCATCAGAAGCGCGCTCCCTAAAATAAATTGCTACCTACCAATTCAAGAGTGATAGAGGGAGCCATTGAAGATTGGAAACAAGAATTTTGAGTGGGTCAACCTAATGTTAAAGTAAAAGTGACATTCTCCTTTATCTTTCATTTTCATCCTTTTACTTAAATCTTTAACATTACCATGAAATGACTCAGGATATTTGAGAGTGGTTTCGACCTCACTGAATTTCATATGGAGAAAGTAGAATTTTAGATCTCACTCAAATTCCAACAGACTGATCATTTTTTCAGGATTTCAAGATTGGTGGGATTGCAATGTTTCCATTCGATTATGTCATGTACTAAGGTATGGAACTTGTATTTAATCAAGAGCACCAAGCCCTCTATGCGGGGGAGACTCCCAATAATCACGAGCGCCTAGGGTGCTATGGTATGGAAATTTATTTAATCAAGAGCACCAAGGTCATTCGACAATGCAGGAGGAGACTCCCAATAAAGCACGAGACAAGAAATTAGAAATTTCTCGTGGCAAGAGGGTCAAGCATAAATAATAGATTTACTCGTATTTTCTATTTTCTGTTACTTCTTATAACCATTGACTCTTTCATATTTATTATGGTATTTTTCGTAAACAATATATGACAATTTAAGTTTGAATATGATGCTTCATGAAAGTTGAAAATTGAAACATTCACTTTACATGTTAGATATTCTTTATTATCATTTGGTTAATTTGTGATGGTAATGGTTACAAGTACAAGTTACAACTTTAGTGATCAATGATGATAAATGTTATATATTGAATGATGAAATCTTGAAACTTTAAGATTGATGAATCATGAGACTCAATATGTTGTATGTTACTAACTTGTGGACATGGTTCATAATATTATAACTTCTAAATGATTGATGTTATATGGTTTAATCCATGTTTTATGTTTTTATATCTAATTCATCATTCTACATGCTTTTGTTGACATATATGCATCAAAATATATAAAAATTTGCTCTCAAACCAGGAGCTTTTGAAAATTTCACTCCACACTCTCGCTCCCCACTTCCACTCCCAAGTAACCCTGACCAGAACACCAATGATAAACCCACATCTTGCTTCCTTGCTCTTTGGCTCACGAGTTGTCTATTCTCACTACAAATCAGATGTCTTCTTTTCTAGCCAAAGCAGATGAGGATGTATTGCTTCTATTTGTACTTGTTTGACCATAATTTGAAAAGACACGTCCCTTGGGAGTGTTGAGAAATCAATAGGGCTACAATTGAAGTGATTTCTCTGTGACTTGATAACTGCTTGTGATATTCTTTTGCTTTTCATTATTATTGACTTCTTCTCTTATTATTATGTTATTCTTATCACCAAACATCGACCAAAACATGAAGATCAATAGTACATAAGAACACAAGATGTAGGTTGCCAGCCAGGGTCAAAACCTCTCCTAAAGAGGAAAACCCACAATAATATCTTCTCTTCTTATAGATTCTTCAAATGATGAATTTCAAGACCTTTATACCAAGACCAAGACCCTTCCAAGAACAAGTTAAACCTTCTTAAAAAAGTGTTTCTTCTTACCAAGTCAAAAGCTCTTCTAAATGCACAACTTCGACTCCCAGCTACAAACTTCATCCCTCACTGCAGATCTGAAATTTTCGACCCCCTGTAACAAGCTAAAACCCTGCACGTGTGGATGAATTAGGGCTTTTTAGGCTTCCTGCTTCCTTCACTTTGGTTGCTTCCTCTTCAAAGGCTTGTAGGTGATCAAGATGACCTTCTTTCCTTGGATTTCATCCCTTCTTTACTTCTTTAGAAACTTCGACCTGGTAGCTGCAAAAACCCTAGAATTTTTTGCATGTGAGAGATAAAAAATCAAAATTTTGTCTCCTTCCTTCTAGTCCTTCGCTTGCCTTTTTGCTTCTTGTTCTTGCTCTTGCTACCTTGATCGAATGAGTGAGTGAATCTCCAAACGAGATCGATTGGTATCTTATATTAGGTTGCAAATAGGACAAATAGTCCTAATTAGACTGACTTCTTCACTGTTGGGCCAACTTGGTCTTGGACAGGTATTTTGACACTTTTGACTCAAAATAAATTCTTTTCTTTTACAAATTGCCCCATAGGGTCTAATACATATGACAATGACTCTTATGACTTCTTGAAACAAAACCTAGAAGCACTCAATGGGATAAAAAATAATAATAATAATAATTTTTTTTACATAAGATCAAGAGTACATACAATATTATGAAGACTGAACCTAGTTACAGATTTCAACACTCCACCTTAACTAGGGAGGTATTCACAATGGTACAAGGGAATTCTCATACTGACAAGATCTCATAAGAAGAGTTGGATTGGTAAGCCATCTCATAAGCTATCTTTTCAGCTTACATCAGTGCATCTCATCATATCAATCAGCATTATCATATAGCAAAGCCTTGACTAACAGCTCTATCTCTCCACTAGATTAGAGCACAATGTTGGGGAGACAATGACTTATAGACACCTTCAGCATTGTCTCTCAAGGCACACACCCCATCCGTATGTTCACAAGTTATGTCCTTTTAGGACCATTCTTGCCTTGGATTTACACATCCTCAAGGAATTTCCTCTTCGACTACTCTTACATATTGGAGGCCCCACCTCATCCTCAAAGAGTATTGGTATTCAAATGCTTACCCAATCCTTCATTCTTTCATCATAATGTGAAGACAAGAATGATGTGTCTATCTCTCCCTCTCAACTAGGGAGGAAATATCAACCAGTCCAAGCTTGCTTCTTAAATACACAAGATTTTTATTAGGAAGAGATTTTGTCAAAATTTCGGCTACCTACTCATCGCTGGAGATATATTATAGTTGCACCACCCCATCTTGCACCAATTTTCGTATGTAATGATACTTGTTTATGCTTTGATATTGCATGGAATATGGGATCTTCGGACAACCTTATGCAACTTGTGTTGCCACAATGTATAATTGTAGGGTCCAATGGTCCTATGAATAAATCAGATAGCAACTTCCTTAACCAAACAACTTCTCTACCAACTTCACATGTTGCAATATATCCAGCTTCAACACTACCCAATGCAGCCGATTCTTGCTTTCTACTCATCCATGAGATCATAGAGGATCCCAAGCTAAAACATCCTCTGGTAGTGCTTCTTCCATCTGTCTTGTTGCCTCCCCGATCTGAATCTGTATATCCTATTAGATGGATATTGTTCTTTCCATCGTACTTCAAGCAGTAATGTATAGTCCCTCACAAATATCTCAATATATGTTTGGTTGTTATCCAGTGGTCATGTATAGGCTCCAACTAAAAATGATTGAGTATATCGAATGCAAAACAAATGTCGAGACGTGTGTTCATAAGAGACATCAGAGAGCCAACCAATTGTCTATAACTTGTAAGGTCCATAAGGCTTGATTCTAAACTTCTTAACATCTTCATATTTGTAACCATGGGACTTTTCATCGATTTGCTATCCATCATACCAAACCTTTGTAGCATCTTAATTTTCCTTGACCTAGATATATTTTGCCCAGTTTATGCCAAACTTCCAACCCCAAGTAATAATGCATAAGCCCTAGACCCTTCATATCAAATTACGCTGCCAATTGTTTCTTGCATTCTTAAATACCACTTTCCACACCTATTATGAGAAGGCCATCCACATAAAGAAGAATGATCACTAGTTTACCCTCTATTACTTTGGATTTGCAAAACTCCTTGAAAAACCTATCCTTAGTAGATATGTAACCATCCTAGCATACCAAACCCTTGGGGCTTGTTTAAGGCCATAAGGTGCCTTCTTTAGCTTGCAGACATGAGTTTCTTTACTATGTACTTCAAATCCAAAGGGTTGCTCAATATATACTTCATCAATGGTGCCATTCAGGAAAGTTGTCTTCACATCCATTTAATGGATGTTCCATCACATAGTTGTTGCCATAGAGATTAATGATCTTGTTGTTGTGTATCCTATTGTAGGAGCAAATGTCTCTTCATAGTCAACACCTTACTGTTGAGAGAAACCCCTAGCCACAAAGCTTGTTTTGTACTTGTCAACGCTTCCATCTATTACATGCTTAATCTGGTAGAGCCATTTGGAAGTTACAACATATTTGTCATTAGACCTAAGAACGATTTCCCAAAATCCATTTTTCATTATAGACTAGTATTCTTCTTTCATGGCATCTTTCCATTCTTGATGTTTGATAGCTTCTTCAAAAGAGGATGGTTCTGCTTCAATCAATTCTTTCGTATAGGCTTGCATACCCTGAATATCTTTCAAGCTTTTTACTTTCCCCGAATGTTCCTTTAGTTGTAGCATGTCCTTCTGCTTCTTGAACAGTTGATGTTAACCAAGTGGGTCTCTTGCGAGTTTCAAGGATTGTGACTTGCTACACATGTTCACTGGGGCCTTCTTCTTGATTAGATATGGTATTTTCTTCTTCCCTTGGACATTCTTCAAATATAGGTAGTTCTTCATCATCGAAATTAACAGAGAGATCTTTAGACTTCTTGTAGGCAATGTTTTCATCAAAAATCACATCTCTACTTACTTCAGTTAGGTGACCTTCCTTAATGTAGATTCTATATGCCTTTGATGAGGCACTATAACCAACAAATATGCCCTTCATGCTTGTAGGATCCAATTTCTTCCTTTTATCTTTTGGAATGTAAATGTGGGCAGGGCAGCCAAATATTCAAAGATGATCTACACTACGTCTTCTTCCAATAAACGCTTCTTCAAGAGTCATGTTGTCAATTATCTTATGAGGACTTTGATTTTGAATATAGACTGTTGTTTTTGATGCATCACCCCACAGGAATTGAGCTAAGTCTTGATCACATAACATAGCTCTAATGCATTCTTCAATTGTATGATTCTTTCTTTCTGTTACCCTATTTTGTTCAGGTTTGTATGGAACTATTAGCTCCCTCTTAACTCTAGACTCCTTACAGAAAGAAATGATCTCTTTTGATATGTATTCCCTTCAATTATTGGATCTTAGCACTTTTATCTTCTTTTCTGTAAGATTCTCCACTTCTGCCTTGAATTCTTGAAATTTTTCAAATACTTCATCCTTGGACTTGAGAAAATAAATCCAAGACTTTCTTGAGTGGCCATCAATGAAAGTTACATAGTACAAATTATCTCGAAAAGATTTTGGAGCCATAGGACCACAAACATCAAAGTGAATGAGATCCAGAATTTCCTTAGATATTGTAGTACTGCTCCCAAAAGGTTTCTTCACATTTTTCAATTTTTGGCTAATGCACGTCCCTTACAAATTTCTTCATGCTCTTCCTTTAGTTCAAGAATGTCATTCACCATAGAGTTTGATGGTAAGATTTTATAATGAAGGTGTCCAAACCAATGTTGCGAACATCGGCATCAGTATAAAATCGTCAAGGGTCTGGAGAACGAAAAAATCGGGAAAATATCAATAAAAATTGGCAAAGGTCGACAAAATCAAGATACCATCAAAATATCGGTAAAAATAGGCAAACCTCACCTAGGCCAAAAAATTGTGATTTCGAGATAAAAATCAAGATGTTATCAATTTGTTTGCAACACTGATCCAAACCTTCTATGCCAAAGTTCACATGGATTGATTTCAAGGTGAACTAAGGCTTGAGAGAGAGGTGTATGTAATCTGTAGAGCCTTCCCTCATGAATCCCAATGATCTTAGCATCATGAATCCTAGACCCTTACCCCAAACCATAACTTTTCCATCTACAAAAGCAATTATGTCACCTTTATTTTCTAGACAAGAAATGGAAAGTAATTTTTTCTTCAAACCCGGGACATATAGGATGTTGTTGAGATGTATGTTCCCTCCATCTTCTAGTTGCAATGTGGTTGATCCAATTCCTCTAACTGCACAGTTCTCCTTGTCTCTAGGCTCGATTGAATGAGAAGATATTCCTTTTGATAGGGTCTTTAGTTGTCCATGTTTACCAAGTCAAACGCCTAGAAGCTCCACTATCAATCACCCATATGTTATCATCTTCAAAAGTACATGTAAGTGTTGACAATAGTCCTTTATTCAAATCCTTTGTAGTGAAGGTCTTGGTCATATAGTTCTTGATAGACAATAAGAAATCCCCAAATGCTTTTATGCCTTGCTGAGATGATTTGTCATCATAGAAAATTGCTTCAATGAGAACTTCAATGACTTCTTCAAGGATGTAGTGATCTTCATTATGCCCTTTGTCGACCTTAGCTCTCATACAATGTTGAGAAATCCACAATGCTACAATCGAAGTGATTTCCCTGACTTGATAATTGCTTGTGATATTCTTTTATTTTTCCTTATTATTAGCTGCTTCTTCTCTTATTATTATGTTGTTCTTATCATCAAACAGCTACCAAAACACGAAGATCAATAGTACACAAGAACACAAGATGTAGGCTACTAGCCAGGGCCAAAACCTCCCATAGAGAGGAAAACCCACAAAAATATCTTCTCTTCTTATAGATTCTTGAAATGACGATTTCCAAGACATTTAGACCAAGACCCTTCCAAGACCAAGTCAAACCTTCTTAAGGATGTGCTTCTTGTTACCAAGGCAAACTCTCTTCCAAACATACAACTTCGACTCCCAGCTACAAACTTTAGCCCTCACTGCAAATCTGAAATTTTTGGCCCCTTGCACAAGATACAACTTCGATGTGTGGATGATATTGTCCCTTCTTTGCTTCTTTAGAAACGTTGACCTTGTAGTTGCCAAAATTGTAGCCTTTTTCACGTGTGAGCGATAGAGAGAGAGAGAGAATCAAAATTTTGTCTTCCTTCTTCCTTCTAGTCCTTCGCTTGCCTTTTTGCTTCTTGCTTGCTTCCTTGATCGAATGAGAGAGTGAATCTCCAAATGAGATCGAAAGGCATCTTATATATAGGCTTCCAAGGAGGACGAATAGCCCTAATTAGGTTGACTTCTTCATTGTTATGCCAACTTCCTCTTGGAGGGGTATTTTGACACTTTTGACTTAAAATAAATTATTTTGACTTGTTACAATTTACCCAATAGGGTCTAATACATACGAAAATGACTCTTATGACTTCTTAACTCTATGAAAAAACATAGAAGCACTCAATGGGTGCTTTGACCAAAAACAAAAATAAACTTGAGCATGAAACCCATGCTATAAAAAATAATATTGATAATAATTTTTCTTTCTACATAAGATCAAGAGTACATACAATATTATGAAGACCGAACCTAGTTTCAGGGCTGACTTGTAGGCCAACTCATGTAGCCTAACAAAAATTAGTTTTCCATCTTGTAAATTCAATATCTCTCCAATGCGGAAGAGTTAGAGGGCAAGTAAATGCTTGTTGCAAAGTGCTTGAAGTCCTCTACAAGCCTATGTCAATTTCATCCTTAGTCCATTTGACATAAATAACAATTAATTTCTCCAGCAATCTCCCCCTTTGTTATTGATGGCAACAATCTCCTCATATATTGCTCCTCTTGCCGTCGTTCTACTCCCCCTATCATATTGTCCCCCTTCGACATCAATCACAAAGGGATGCTCTAATGGGATGCAAGAGAGATGACCCCCATCTTTTGACGAAGATGTTCAAAAGCTTCTTGAGATAGGGATTTTGTGAAGATATTTGCAATGTGTTCCTTAGTGTTGACATACTCCATTTTGATGTTCTGATTTGCAACATGTTCTCGAAGTAAGTGATACTTGATTGGGATATGTTTTGTCTTCGAATGCATGACCGGATTTTTTGAGAGACTATATGCATTGGTGTTGTCATAGTAGATGGTGAAAGATTGATTCGTTTCTATGTTGACATCCTTCAAGCCTTATTTCATCCATAGGATTTGTGTACAACAATCTACAACAATGATGTACTTGACTTTAACTGTGGAGAGAGATCTGGACGATTGTTTATTGCTAGTCTCCCAAGAAATGCATTTCCACTCATACTATTTGGATCATCGATGCTTCCTACCCAATCTGCATCAGTATATGTTGTCACGATAAGGTTTGTGCTTGTAGGGTACCCATAATCCAAAATCAAGAGTGCATTTCTAGTATCTAAGAATTGTCTTTATAGCTAGCACATGAGATTCCTTCAGGACTGATTGAATATTACCACCATTCCTACTACCTGCATGATGTCTAATCGTGAAGTTGTCAAGTATAAAAGACCTCCAATCATTGATCTGTAAAGATTAGCATCCACCACAAGAGATTCATCATCCTTAGCTTGCAACCTGTAACCATAGGTGTGCTCACAATGGCACATTCTTCCATCCCAAATCACTTACGCATATCTAAGAGATATTTTGATTATGATATGAACATATACCTACTTTGGTTTGAGTTTCTTGAAGTCCAAGAAAGTAAGACAACTCACCAATCATCAACATTTCAAATTCTTTTGACATGTTTTGGCAATTTTATGACTCATTTTATCATTGTTGCTTCAAAAAATCAAATCAACCAAATATATTAGTGTCATTAGTAGATTGTCTTTGTCCACCTTCATATATAGGTTACTTCCTACAACTCCTTTCTGAAAGCCTTGTTGTTGAAGATAGTGATCAAGTCTAGAGCATCAAGCTCTTGGAGTCTGCTTTAATCCATAGAGGACCTTCTTTAATTTGCAAACAAAATCTTTTCCTTCTACTAAGTCGAACCCTTCAAGATGTTCCATGTTTACTTCTTCCTTTAGGTCACCATTTAGAAATGTTGATTTTACTTACATTTGATAAACTTTAAAGCCTTTAGAACAAGCAAATGCCAAAAACATTCTTATAGCTTCCAACCAGGGAACATGAGCAAAGGTTTCTTCGAAGTCAATTCCTTGAATTTGAGAGTATACTTTGCACACCAACATTGACTTGTTTCTAATTATTTCTCCATTTTCATTCATTTTATTATTATACACCCACTTGGTTCCTATGACATTCTTATCCTTTGGGTGAGGTACTAGCTTCCATGTTCCATTCTTTTCAATTTGATACATCTCTTCTTCCATTGCCTTTATCCAGTGAGGATCCTTGCTTGAGTGAAATTTTTTGGTTCTATCGTGGATAGTAGAGGAAACTTGAGTGAAATTCTTTGGTTTTATCATGGATAGTAGGGCAATATCATTCCTTTTTGGTGTATCTGTCATCTTTCTTCAAGTTTGTATTCCATCATCTACATTACCAATAAATTGATCTTCTAGATGATGTTTTTGAACAAACTTTACTCTTGATGGAGTTTGAGATCGTTATTTTTTATCTTCTTGCTTTTTTTCTTCCTTTGCAGCATCTTTTGGATCTCTAGGAATAGGATCTTCTCCATTGATTTCAACTTCTTTTTCAAGAAGAGCCTCATCAACATTTACATCAATACTTTCAACTACCTTTTGCAATCGAATGTCGTAGCATTTATAGGCCTTGCTTCTTGTAGTATATCCAAGAAATATTCCTTCATGAACTTGAGAATCGAATTTGCCAGGGGAATCAGCGTTGATCTTCATAAAACACTTACTTCCAAATATTCTAAAATATTTCACTGAAGCAAGTCTTCCTTTCCATAATTCATATGGAGTTTTGTCATTATTTGCCCAGAGTTGTGCTCTATTCATAGTATATATTGCTTCATTCCAAGATTTAGGTTGTAAATTAGTTGCTAATAACATTGTTCTTGCAGTCTCTTATATGGATTTGTTCTTTTTTTCAACCATTCCAATTTGTTGTAGAGTCCAATAACAAATAATTCCCTCTTGATTCCATATTTCCACAAAATTCATTGAAATCCCTGAGGTGAATTCTCCACCTCTATATGTCCTTAAACATTTGATTTTTGACTCACTTTCATTTTCAACCGTTGCTTTGAAGATTTTAAAACATTCTAATCCTTTTGACTTATATCTTTGATGATACAAATAATCATTCTAATATAATCAACTATGAACAATATAAAGTACCTTTCTCCTTGAAGAGCTAGAGTTATCGCTGGCCCGCACAAATCTGCATGAATGATTTCTGAAGGCTTTGATGATGAGCATTCCTTTGTCTTGAAGTTGGTACTTCTTGGCTCTCCATGTTGACATGGTGCACAAATAGCCTTTTCAAGTTTTAAAATTATGGGAACATCTTGTCCTTCGTCACATATTTGGTTGACGCTTAGGAGATTATAATCGAGTACTTCAACAAATACTGCATTTTATGCTTTGCCCTTGCCATTGACGAGACTCATTGTGCCTTTACCAGCAATTTTAGCAAATCCACTTCCAAAAGTCACATTTCCATCCTTCTTTTCTAGTGATATGAACTTCTTTTGGTCACTAGTTATGTGCCTAGAACATCCACTATCTACAAACCATTTGTTTTCTTAATTTTGTGCACACAAAGCTTGGCCATACTTTTCAGGTGTGGCATTAGAAAAATTTCGAGGTCTAAAATGGGCCTCCTAAGGAATAATATAAAATAATAGTGGAACTAATAAAATAAGATTATATTATATCATCAAAATTTAGAGGAAAAAAAAGAAAAAACTATTTTTTCAACCCTTATTTTCAACTTACGATTTTACTCAAATTGCAAGCAAGAGCACTTGGCAGCACTTGATGGACCCTTCTACATGAAAAATGAGAAATACATGCAAAAATGTGATTGCAATCACGTTTTTGAAGTATTTCACATTTTTCGTGTACCAAGGTCCATTGAAAGTATGCAACATGGTTACTCCTTGGACAAGGAATTAAATTTCGTACCCAACGAGTGCTTCCGCTTGAAATTTGAGTAAAATAGTAGGGAATTAAGTTGAAAAAATAGTTTTTTATTTTTTTTATTTTTTTTATTTTTTACTCCAAAAATGGTGAATCACCCCCCATGGTTGACATCATCATCTTGAATCCTATTGGTTTTTATAAAGTTGATTTTGGTTGTACATTTTTGTTTTGAGGCCCATTTTTTACCTCAAAATTTCTCTAACGATTCTCTAGTCTTCCATCTCCATACCCTTTCTGTTAAAATTGGCAACTAGGGCCAAACTCCATGTGGGTCTTCTTATTTATGGCAACTGATATTTTTCTTGGATTCCTCTCATCGAGAGGTGTAGGATTGATCTAAAGATCATCCGATTCTGACATGTATTCATGGAGATATGAATTTATTTGTGTTGCTTAACAATTGGTCAAGGTCGACCAGCAACCAAATTACCCTCAACGTTTTATTATAAATAGAAGAGGTCCTCAAGTCATTTTGGACACGCACGCCTCTTGTGATCTCTCTCTTCATTTGTTTGGGTTTTGGTGAAAGAGAGATCTATAGGGAGTGCCCTATACGCTGCCATGAAGGAGACTTATACACTGCCCTAATGAGATCTAGAAGCAGTCATGGAGGAGTCTTATACGCTGCCATGAAGGAAACTTATACGTTTCCTAATGGGATCAAGCCACAGTCATAGAGGAAGACTTATACGTAGTCCAAGGGAAGGATCTAGCCTCCATCTAGTCACAGTCATCTAAGGACCTAGTTGTTGTCATAATGATGCCTAGCCACAGTCAATAAAGCCTAGCCGCAATCATGTCTTACAAGGAGGTCTGGCTGCAGTTAAAAAGGAGACTTGTCGTTGTCAAGAGGAGTACCATATGTAGTATGAAGGTGGCCCTAATCCGTTGTCCCAAAGGTCCTTATTACGCAGCCCTTATTCGTTGCTCAAGGAGGTCATTATACGTTGTCCTAAGGTGCCCTAAGTCCGCGGGCCTTTGAGCCTTCATTCACACTAAAGAATGATCCTATTCTGTTGCAACTAGACTCTAATATGCGGGCTAATCCGCTGATTAGAAGAGTCACTCATTCCACAGCAAAGAAGGAGACTCCTTCTCCAACAGTATAAGGAGTTTTGAAAGGACAGCGTATAAATTCAGATTGTTGTAGGTGACAGCACGTAGATAGAAGACATTTAAGACATGCCTTAAGGACTGTGTACAAGGTTGGTAAGTCATTGTTACATAATGAAGGAATGTGCTGAAGAAATCTGCCCTAGATCAGCGTATGTAAACAGTTGGATGTTTGAAAGGGTTAACAGCAGAGTCAAGTTCTTTTAGGATAAAATATTGTTGCTTGGATGTTGTTTGATAAAGGACTAGATGCCTATCTTGTTGTTGGGCTAGGCCGTAGGCCATAACCAGCAATAAAGGTTGTTCTCAGGGTTGCCAATGAGACCTGGACATCATTGCAGTGGTGAAGTCTCTCCTTGGTTCATCACAGCCTTAGAAGGCCTGCCTTATTGACCATATGGAGAATGAAGGATGATCTCCTATCTTATGAAACAGGGACAACTTATGCAGCAAGAAATCTACAGTATTCTGGGAATTATATTGAGTCAAGGCTTGACTATATCTGGCTCTGTGTGATGAGCTTCCTATTGATGATACTTGGATGAAAGACTCTGTCTAGTTTGACCAACATTGACTTCTCTAGTCAAGGGTTTTCTACTATTGTCACAAAATCTCAAATTTGTATACTTGTACTATCTCTCTCTCTCTCTGTGTTGAACTATTGAAGAATATAAGAAGAATTGATCAAGGGTTTCCCCACATTGGGGTTTGTCCCTGGCTGGTGCCACATCTTGTGTCCTCTTGTCTTTGCTTGTCTTCTGTTGTTTACGTTTATGTTCTATCTGCACTTTACTATCATGTTGATGTGATTGTTAATCTAAATATTGACATTGGGCTAATATGAAAAATTGGTAAATTGCACTAAGCATAGAACATACCTAAAATTAACACTTTCTCTTGGTTCCAGTAGACAATTTTGTGCTTCATGACCTGCGTTATTGCATTTGGAGCATTCTAGACTATACCTCGAACCAGGAGAAAATGAATTGTAAGTTTTGATTTGGTTTTCTCTCCTTGAATCAATAGTCTTATTTTGGTAATTAGTCCCATTCTTTCTTCAGTCAACATCATTACCTCCATAAGCATTACAATGCTTAGCCTAATGACCAAAATTATTACAGATGAAACAATGACCAAGGAAAATAGTTTGATACTTGTTAATATAAGCTTGAGTTGATGTGACATTCCTTTATGGATAAGACAGCTTCTCATTCCATGGATTATTGCAAGGAGGTCCCTTTGGTGTGTCGAACTGCTTCTCATTTCTTGGATGATTGTGTAGAGCATCATCATAGCTTCTTGGTTCTTCTTCATGATGGATACAGTGTTCTCATTCAAATTAGATGTTTCACCTATATAGCCAAGTCCTAATTTGTCATGTTGTTCTTTGAGTGTCGAGGATGACATCTAGTGTTTGAGAACTTTTCAGGCTTTTAATGACCTTGTCCAATTCTCTTTTTAGAGAGACAACTTCAACTTCTAATTTTTCACAAGTCCCTTCCTTTTCCTTTAGCTTGTTGTTCAATACTTCATTCATCCTCTTTGCTTCTTCTTTTTCGATTTTGAGAGAAATTATCTCTTGGGATAACTTTCCAATATTTTTCCTTAGATTTTCCTTCTCTTCAATAGCATTAATCAACAATACATCCACATTTCCTTCTTCCTCTTCAGGTTTGTCTGTGTCATTTGTGAAGGCCATGAATAGTACTTCTTTGCTTCTCGCATAATCATCATCTTCATCAAAATCATCACTAACTTGCTTGGAGAAGAAGTTCCTTATGTTTGAGCCCTTCTTCTTGAATGTTTTCTTCTTAGGTTCATCTTCATCAAAATCATCCATTTTCTAGTCGTCAAGGTCTATTAATTCTTCTATGGCACTAACTTTGCATCAATGTACTTTGGAAGTGATCTTAGAATTTTCTAGACAATTGTCTTCTCTTTGATATCTTCGCCGAGTCCTTTGAAAGAGTTGACAACTTCATCTACTCAAAGAAAGTAAGCAGCAATGTCTTCTTCATTCATTTTGAGACCTTCAAACTGCTTTCTAAAGATTTGGATCTTTGCCTTCTTGAATTTATCATCTCCTTCATGATGCTAATGAGCTTGTCCCACATCTCTTTAGATGTTTTAATGTTCATCACTTTAGGGAATTCTAAATCTGACAAACCACTTGTTGTAGAATTCAAAGCCTTTGCATTTGCCACATATGCCTTCTTCCCATTAAGATTTGTTGGAAGAGGAGAAGTGATCTTGTATCCATCTGTCACAAATTGCCAAACTTTGACTCCAAAAGACATTGAGTAGAAATCCATTCTAACTTCCCAAAAAGTAATATTTGTTCCATCAAATTGGGGGACCCTAGCATCCTTACTAGCCATTGTGATTCAAAAATCCTTCTTCCAGTTGTTAGGTTGTTCTTTGAAGAAATTGGCTCTGATACCAATTGTTGGAAACACTGAGAGGGGATGTGAATCATTTTTTCTTTCAATTGTTCTATTATGCCAGTTAAAATATTTATCACAAAATGAGATAGAACAAAATAATTTTATTGACCAAAAATAGTGAGGACTTCAATCATCTTTCACAACAATTTTAGGCTCCAACCTTAAATAGATCCAAAGTCCTATTTGATCAACTTGAGGACTCCAAACTTGTTTTTTGATGTATTTTCGATTCAAAGATGGATTGCACTCGGTGTTATCTTCGATTATGTGCACATGTTATATAAATGAGAACTTTTTCTTATTTGTGTATAAATGGTTTGGATTCATATGGATGCACATGAATATATAAGTTTTTCTTTGAAATTTGAATATATGTACCTTGATGTTAGTGGCATTGATTGTTGAACTCCTCTATCATGATCATATTAAAAATGTACCCATCACTCAAACAAAATCTTGACATGACATGCTCAGCTTTTCATATCTTATTTTAACGCTTAGAGGGTGATATTGATTACGAAGATCCCCATATAGGAAAACATTTTGATGACATGTAGGTATTTGTTGTAGCATGATTTTTTTGGATGTTAGAGACCATCTAGATCCTGTTTGTTGATGTATTTTTGCTTTAGAGATGGATTGCACTCGAAAATATTTTGATTATGTGCACCTTTACATGCTATATAAATGAGAACATTGCTTATTTGTGTATAAATGGTTTGGATTCATATGGATGGACATGAATATATATGTTTTTCTTTAAAATTTGAATATTTTATGTGTTTTTGGTTGACTGGCTTTATGACTAGTTTTTTATCGGTTCTGACCAATTTCTAATCCGTGGGGTGTACCAGTTCGATGATCAGTCTAGCTCTGTTAACATTGCATTTACATACAGATTCCAATTCAAAAATATAATTCCCATACTCTGATTATTTTTATTTACAAAACTTTAAAGGACACAGCGTATAAATTGCCAGGATAATGGAAGATATTGGACATATATAAAATCATATATGCATGAAGCATCATGTTGAAGCCAGTGGTAGTTTCAAAAGGTCTTCTACATAGGCTTGGTGTCTTAGCATGTGCTAAACATTATTTGCCTCTTCTAGGTGCTTGCTTGGTGGATTATGTGACTTGTGTCTTCTTTCCTAAGTCTAACTTAGGAAAAGTACAATAATTAAAGTCAATTAATTATTGTAGATTGTTGTCATTTTATAAGGATAAATAATTTAATTATTTAACTGACTTAAGAATCTTATCCATTGATCAACAAGATGTTCTAGAAGGGAGATTAGGGTTAGGGATTTGAGCTCGATGAAGATTATAATCTTAGAGAAAAGCTGAAGACACACAAAACTCAAGTTAGTGAGTCATCACGAAGAGAGAGTGGTTTTCAATTGTGAGTGGTTCAATGGGCAAAAGCGCAGACAAGGGGAAGTGCGGGTGGATCGAGGGCAAATCCAAGTGGCCGAGAGGAGGAGATTGCAGGATCGTCTTGTTAGAGGGAGATCAATTTGATCTGGTGCAAGCCAAGTTGATAGAGGGCCGAGTTTTCTAGTGCGTAGTAATCGCACACAAGGAGGGCAGAAGTTGATTTTGGTGGTTGAGTATTTGGGCCAATTTCTTCAGGGCGATTTCTTCTGAAGACTAATTTCCTAGAGATCGAATTCCTTGGGTTGAATTCATTTTATTGGAGCCAAGTTATAGGTTCTAAATATTGTATTTATCCGTGTATCTTTGTGGGTCGAAAAACACATATTTTCTAGATTAATAGATGACAGAGAATTGTTGTGGGTGAATTACTTTGCAATGAGTGATTAATCTCTTTGATTTAAATTCCATTGCATACATTTATTTCTAGAAGTTGAAAATATCAATGATTCTATTTTTTGGTAATTCGGTGTTTATTTGAGTAACTAAATAAATTATTGGGGATAAAATAAATTGCTGTGAGAAAATAAATCTGGTTGTTATTTTGACAGGCTTTCCAAGGAGGCCACGCTACTACCAGAGGCCAGTGGATGATACAGGAGCAGATGGGTACCGCCGATTACCAATACTACCACAGGCCGTATATCGATCAGGCATATCATAGGGCTGAGCGACCCTAATATTATTTTGGGACATGCACAGTTTTAACATAATCTACATTGTATATATTTCAGCATGTATTTCATTTTCAGACTATATATTATGGACATCGCCCTGCGTGGTGTATGTATATTGTAGCTAACTCAGTTATGGTACTACATTTTTCAGACTCTCTTATGCTATCACCCTGCGTGGTGAACTATGATTACTACACAGCACCATTTTTTAATAGACAGAGATATATTTTTTGACCGATACACACTGATATGGCCAAGGGCCAATGACGCATATGCTGCCAAGCATCTACTATATGTAATTTTTCAAAATTAATGAAAGATTACGATTTTTCTTGAGGAAAAATATCTGGTTGTTATTCAAAATTAAACACATCAAACATATAATATAATAATATATTATGTTAAAAATATAACTTAACAACACCATAAGAGAAAGGGACATAATAAAAAATCTAACCCATCAAATCATCAAGTGAGTTCTCTATCAAACATCCAACATATAATGACCATGTAGAACACCCCTCCTAGTGGCACCAAATAATACCACATCATCATGCAAAAGTCACTAGGAAACATCAACAATCATGAAAAGTTTATCTCAAGTCACCCCACCCAAGTCAGTCCAATTCTCCAAGTGTACCAGCAGCAAATCCCCATCAATGTGAGAAAAATCACAAAATGGTACCTCATACAATATGAATTGCAACAAGTCCGACCATCCTCACAAGATAGCTAGATGAAATAAATAGCAAGTGAATATGGAAATAAACAACATAGATGGAGAGGAATAAGAGAAAACATGGTAAGGAAGATCTCCCAAAGAACAGTATTCCAAAGAACAAAAATATATGGCAGCAAGGAGAAATGTAAAGTAGCACGAGAGCAACGTACAATGAGGCATGAAGAGAACAATAGTGAGTATGCCATGTAGTATCCACTACCATAGCAAAATGATGCAAGGCTTGTAACAGCAGAAGTTATTCTTCTCCTTTACAGTAGAATGACTCCATATTTACTGAGGATAACTTGGAAATATCATGCAATGTTTCTAAATTTATTATGCAAGGTCAGCTACCAACTTTGCTTCAGCATAGGATGGTCTCCCCTCCATTTAGTGGCCATCTGATAAACTAATGTTTCATTCAAAGAAACATTATCATATGGTTCATTTTTGCTGCCAGCTTAGATATCTGTTTTATTAACTTTTTCCATAGTATTAGTATGAAGCATAACCAATCCTTTTGAGGCAGAAATTGAGTAATGTGTTACGATAAAATGGGGCATTACTTTATCATTAATTGGACAGTCATAATCACTACTACTGAAAAGTAGACAGGAAGCTTTGAACATTTCCAATAAATTTTGCACATATATGTCGATAACTGGTCATAGAAGACGTCTCTACCAGTATCTCATTGACCAGTAAAGCTTACACATGATTGGCAATGCTTTCTCCATAAAATACTAACAGATAAAAACTGTGCTTAAAACTGAACATTTTGTAATTATATTTGATTTGTCAAGAACCAAATACTTACAAGAAAAAACTGTTCTTTAAGACAGTGTGGTCAAAGTGAAGAGTTATTGACAAACCAAATATAATCTAAACATTACAAAAATGCCAGTTTTCATTTAAAGCTTTTCTGAAACTTCAAGATTCAAAAAACATAAGTTTCAGCTAAAGCCAAATTTCACTCAACCAACAGCCGGGAAAGTCAGTTTTCAATTAAAACTTTTTCTGCGACTGTAACATAAAAAGGACATCAGTTTCAACTAGGCCATATTTCACTCAACCAAAAGCTGCAATCCTGGACATGTACTAGGTCATAAATGTTTTAATAATTCATAATTTAGACAATGCTGAGTAGGTAAGAAGAAAGAAAACCTGTGCAATTGCTGAAACAGTCAAAAGTGGCAAGGTTCCCAAAGCGACAAGGGCTAAGCGCCATTCTAGCAGCATCCCAATGACAAGGGCAACAATAACAGCTGTTGCATCCTGAATAAGAATTGAAAGTCGGTTGCTAAAAGCAGCACGGACAAAGGTGGCATCATTTGCCAACCGCATAGACAATGCATCTGCACTGTTCTCTTCATCATCAAACCAGCCAACTTCATTGCGCAACATTGCTGCAACAGAGAAATTAAAGAAATTCAATCACTTTCATACAACTCTATAAAAATACTCTATCGATGTCGGCGTGTTCTTTAATAGCCAGCCAAGATAAAGTTACCCAATTGAGTTAGTATCAGGCAGGAAGTTGTAACATATTTTACCTGAGAACATCATTCTTCGAACACGCTCTGTCATTTTTTCTCCCATAATACCAAAGTAGAAGTGCTGCAAAAAGTTTGCAACTACAGTTACCACACCCATGCCTGAGATTATCAGGCACCACTTATTCACTTCATTCCTTCTGTGCTTCCCAGGAATTCCATGATATGCATCAGCTATCTGGACAAGGATGTATGCAAGAAGAGGATTAAAAGAACCAAAAATAGCAGCCCCTGTGCTACCAAGAAGAGCATAAAGCCACTCAGGAAAGCTCAATTGCGCAAGCCTCCATAGTGATGGAGGCTTGAGATTTTGTGAATCCCTAGCATCTTTATCTTGTATATTTGTTTCATCAAAATGAGAGAGAGATCTACTGAAAGTCTTTGAGTGAGAACGCTCATTTTTAGGATCAGATGTCAAGAGTGGTGACACAGGTGACTCTGGATCAGAATTATTTGATGACTGCCTTTGAATAGTATGCACATCTAGTCTGGGTAGCGCAGGCAAAGACATTTCAAAGCTATCTTGACTATTTGCGGAACTTGATTTCTCTGGCACATTTGAAGGCATCCCATTTTCTATTGTTTTTTCAGATGGTGGACTCTGTAGCTTAGGTGAATCCTGAGTATTGTAGCTAGTTTCAAAATGTCTTAAGACATGAGCCCCATGTTGTCTTTGAAGAGATGGTGACTTGGCCATCCTAGGTGAACATGGTTCCTGGTTGCTTTGACTTGCTGATGGATCCTTTTGTATCTGGAAAGTTCCAATTTCCTTGTAACTTCTAACTGGAGTCCTGAAAAAGACAAAAAGCAGAATCTCAGAGACAGATACCCTCATATAGAACTTCTCTACAAGCACTAAAAAGGCACCTATAAGTAATATCTAGACTAAACAGTGAAGAATTAACAGAATGGTTAGTTTTCCCATCATCTAGTGCATGTGACTATTTTACAGTCCAGACTCTAATAAGCCCCACAATGAGATTTTTCATTTTGTAATACTGAAAAATATGTCCACCTCAAATACAAGTCATAACTTCTTGTTTCCCAAACTTTCAAAAATCCAAACACTATGCACATTGCATAGTATTGAAGTGTAACAATTTACAACTAAATTTCATGAACTACAAAAGTAAGAGATCAGTGTATACTAACAACTTACTACTAAATTTCATAAACCACAAAAGTAAGAGATCAGTGTAAACTATATATTGCATGTCCACCAATCTACAAGGCACAGCTGTTTCGGCAAGGAATTTAGGAAGTATGGGCTCAAAGTGAAATAAGTGACCCTTGAGTACTCCAATGAGCTATAGTCATTCACAGCATGAAACCACTGACCATTTAGTAGCAACAAGTTATTTGTAGCACTTGATGATTGGTAGGCAGCATGGTGACATGTTGGAGTTACAATAAGCATGCAAAACAGAGAAGTGCCCAGCCAAAAGTGAGAAATCAGTCATCACTCATATTAGCATCAATAAGCAATGATCCACCCAGTTTCCAAGACGGGGGGTCACAGGAATGGGGAAACACACAGGGGAGAACATGTGGGAGCATCCCCAAATTTTAGGGAAATTCAGGGAGAACAGGGGGCATCATGTATTATAAACATGATTCAAATTCAAATTCAATAATGAAATACATTGATTCATACATCAGAAATGATCCAATGATATAGAAATAGTAAAATATTGTATCTATTCATTTAAATTCACCATTCATCATTCCAGAATCTACATTGATTTAGATTCATCCTTCATTATTCTAGAATCTGATTAGTACTAAGCAAAATAGCAGATACTAACTCTAAAGATTGGAATAGCAAATTAAAACTATTCAAACTCAAATAGTAAAGAGTGACGAGTCAAAGACGCAGTCTGAGGCCATTAGTGTCTATAGTCAAGACTCAAAAGTTAAAATTGAAAAAGAAGAATGGGCAGTGAGCCAATATTAGCAAAAACCAGACCGGTTATCGAACCAGTTGCACCCAAAAATCAGGATCCAGAAAAAACCAAACCAGAAAACCAGTCAACCTAAAAATACATTGGCATCCAAATTATGAAAAAAAAATACATAAATATTCAAGTGCATCCATATGAATACAAACCATCATACACAAAAATGCAAGGTTTCTCATATATATAGCAAGGGTGCATATATCTAAATTAGCACCGACTGCAATCCATCTTTGTAATGTCCCCAGCCTCCTGCTGGGGAACACTATCGCCTTCTTGACCTTTAATTCACACGGTTTTGAGGAAAGAATTTAATTTTCGTAGATACAATTGCAGAATTTTGGTAATTCCAGGTTTATACTTATAATCCATAATGAGCACAGCGAAATTAAGTATCACATTAGCCAGCATAGCAATTGTACGTGCAGTGAAACATTATAGAGCTATATACATCCAATACAAACCCTTGATTCTAGGGTTTTCATCCATGAATTTATAATTACATAAAACAGTAGTGCATGTCATAAAACAACCATGGCACATGCATAAACAAATCACGATAACATTTATCAGGAACACTTATCTTTGCAAAAAATTATAACTTGCTACAGGCTCTCCACATTCCACCTTGCCATAGACCGCATGGTTCATTAATTTCAACCATGGGTCACCCCCAAGCCAGGGCTGTAACTCCACAGGCAATGGTAAACCAATAATAACCGTATCTCCATGACCAAGGTGTCAACCCAGCAATCATGCTACTCCAGGGCTCCAAGCACCCTCCATGCCATAACTGCCAAGGTGCCAACCCAACAACCAGACTGCTCCACATCTATTCAAGGACCCTCTAGGTCACCACTGAAACAGCTCCCAGCTGGTATCAGAGCCCAAGCTCAGGGTTCACCAACTAGTTGCTCAGAACCAACATCATTCAAACCATTATCATAAATCGTTCTTCTCCTCATAACAATTAACGAAAAGTGAATAACATATATATATATCCCCACACTGCATGGCCTCTCTGCCATGTGGCACACCGAGGCCACGTGGGCCCCAATTGTCATCAACATCATTTCCCATGTCCATGGAGTTGTATTCCAACCATACTCTTATCGTGGACTGGCACCGCAGCTAGACTATTTCATATTATTTTATTATAAAGAAAATGTGTACATAGTGAATATATATACAATCTTGACTCTTTGGCCATATAATCAAAACCAGCATATAACCTTGAGTATACTAGCCCCCAAATTATACCACGCATAAAATACATAGGCACAGGCCCGCAAAAATATCTCTGGCTAACCAGCCTAATATCAAGGTATACAAATTTACTTCAAAAACTGGTGGGGTATTACATTCCTTCCCCCCTTATTTTATGCATTGTCCTCAGTGTCACATATATAAATGTATATACAGTACATCAATCAAAAAGATGAGGATGTTCTGCCCTCACTTCATCTTCTTGTTCCCATGTAGCTGCATTAGGACCGAGTAGTGTCCATTATACCTTTACCATTCCTACAGCTCGGTTTTGGAGTACCTTGACCATCCTATCCAAGACTGTATGGGTTGTACCGTTGTACATAGAATTCGCCCCCTGGCTCCATTTGGATCGTATGTCAATCAATTACATGATCAATAGCAGGAATATACTTTTTAAACAAAGATACATGGAATACATCATGAACATGCATGGATGCAGGCAAAGAAACAATGTATGCAACTGAACCGATCTCTCTAGGATCTCAAAGGGTCTGCAATAGCATGCCACTAATTTGGAACAACTGCCCAGTTTTAATGAGCTTTTCCACGTTCTATCTTTTGGAAACACATTGTCATCGACTTTAAATTCTTTTTGAACTTTGTGCATATCTGCATAGCTTCTCTGTCTATCCTGGGTAACTTTGAGATTTTGTCCAATCTTCACAACTTGCTCTTCCATTTCTCTAAGCAACTCTAGACCAACCATGACTCTATATACAAGATTGCTCCAACTTACGGAAGTGTGGCATCTCCTGCCGTATAATGCTTCAAACAGACTCATTTTGAATGAATCTTGATGTTTGTTATGATAGGCAAACTCTACCAGATGTAGGTAGTCTTCCCATTTAGATGGTTTATCCATGACATACATTCACAACATATCTTCTATCACTTGATTACACACTCAGTCTGTCCATCGAACTCAAGCTGATATGCAGTACTAAAATTCAAATTAGCACCCAGTTCTTTAAACAATCCCATCCAAAAATTAGAGGTGAACTTCGGATCTCTATCCAAAATAATCGCTCTAGGCACACCTTGCAACCTAGCAATCTCTCCCATAAAAATATCAGCTATATTAGTTGCTTTCTGTGTCAATTTTACTGGTATAAAATGAGCAACTTTGGTGATCTTATCAACTACTACCATAATCGCATCATGCCCTTTAGCTATCTTGGGCAATTTAGTGATGAAATCCATCGACGGGGCATCCCACTTCCACTCAAGAATGAGTATGGGTTGCAAAAAACCTGCTAGGTGCTTATGTTCAACTTTAGCTCTGGCACTCCAAACAACTAGCTATATAGTTAGCTACATCCCTCTTTAATCTAGGCCAAAAATACTGCCTCTTGATTGTTGTAACAGTTTTTTGATATCCTAGGTGTCCTGCATAAGGCACCCTATGCATCCCATCCATAACTAACGTTTTCATTTCGTGCACATTTGGCACGTACATACAGCGTTTATAAACAAGAATTTCATCTTCTCCAATTTCGTAGTTCAAATATGTTGGTTGCCTTTCCTGCTGCTGCAAATTACTTTTGATGGTCAAATACTAATTAAACGTACTAACTTCTCTACTAACTTCGTATCAACATAGTTGTAACTAGCTCTCGAATCAATCAAAACAGTATTAGGTTGATTAAGTAACATACCTTCAATCTCAATCATATGCACCTGGTGTTCTGCCTGCCTGTTATCCAACGCAGCATAAATCTCAAGCATTCATCGGCCCACATGCCCCACTGTATTAATCACTTGCATATTGTGCATTGTCTTCTTACTTCCATCCTTATAAGGCAAATCCTAAAATTTATGATATCCTCAACAACCCCAACATCTGATGGGTTGGACCAAGGGTTTCTTGCCTAAGAAATCACTGCCCTTGGGCTCGCTAACAACTGGAGTTGATTGTTGATTCATTTGTGGCCCATTCCTAAAGAGGTTTAAACCGCTTCTTTCTCTGCTCCATGAAACTCTTCTTCTTGCTATCACAGGCTTTTTGTATGGCTAACTTATTATTGTTTTGTTCGTATAACTGCTCAGCCTTCCTCATGGCCGCATCCAAAGTTTTGGGCTCATCAAATTTGATCCTATCTACAAATATTTAAGATATCCCGCTAACATATCTCTGAATTTTAATCTTCTCAACCTTGATAAAACCAACATACCTTAGCAACTCAGAGAACTCTCAACCATATTCCTCCATGGTCATATTACCTAATTTCAGCTCAAAGAATTCCCACATCTTCTCATAATAGTGTTCAGATAAATGCTTCCTCTAGAAGTATTCCTTCAATTTTCACAATGCCAGCATCTTCTCATCCACATGCTTGACCTCTTTAAGTTTCTCCCACCATAGGTGAGCTTTACCCTTCAATTTGTATATCGCAATTTAAGCATCCATGTTTGATGAATAATCAAACAACTGTATATACCTTTGCATCTCCAATAACCAAGCTTCAGCTTCTTCGCCCTTTTTGTGCTCTCTGTTAAAAGTGGCAGGTTTAATATTTTTCAACTCCCCCTGCAAACTGTCTTTGTGAGCCCTTCTCTTGCTGGATCATTTCACAAGTGATATGTTAGGACTGTTGTACACTCCGAGGTAGTATTCTTCCTATTACGTGACCTCTCTGGATACATATATTGTTGATCATCACTCTTAACCTGTCGTGAACTTCAAGCACCTTGTTTGTGAAGCTTTTTCTCAGTTTTTCTTCCCTGTCAAGACTCAAAATGCTACTCCAGTTCTTGTTGGATTCTATTCAGACTCTACAAAATCTAAGTTTTGAGTTGTTCTTCTTCGTTTACCAATTTAATGTTATCTGCTTTAAAGTTGAGAACCTCCATCTTGAGGCTTCTCATAGTCTCCTCCATATTAGGGTTTTCCGGCCTATTCACTCCATAACCATTTGATTCAGTCTTGGCATCTCCCACACTAACATCTATATCTCTGACCTCCTTTTCTAGACTATTAACATCTGATATTTCTCCTCCTCCTGAAATTCTCATACTTACTGTTGTCCGCCTGACCTGTATGTTTCTTCAAAGAAATTCCACAAAATTCCTGTCTAAAACAAAATTCTAAGGTCACTATTGCATTCTACTTGTTAATAGCTTTTCATAGGATGATTATTGGCAGAATTCTGACACTCAGGCAGTAAGTCACATCTTCCAAAAGTATTTAACTGGTTGAATTTATTTTCTCCACCACTCCTGTAACTTTCGCCTCAATTTCTAGGGATTTCCTACTGCCCAATCCACTTCTTATCCAGCCAGAAATATTATGTTTGAAATTCTCTTTCGTTTCACTGTTCACTGGCAAGATTATGTTTCTTAGATATAAAGTTACACCTTTTTAAACCTTTGTACTCACGATGCTTCTTCTCCACTATTACCAATTCTCATTCTTCGTTTTTCCTGCTTATCTTACAGTTGACCTTTTATTATTATGCTCCTTTTGTTCTTATTGGACGATAATTGAGGTTTCAAGAACCCAACCAACATGTATTGGCCGGTTCTATGCCATCAATAGGGCCCAATTCTCCCTTAATTTCCAGATGGCTTAAATGCAACTATTCATTCTAATTTCTAAAAACTAATTAATTATACAAGCAAAATGAATCATATATTATTTTGCCATTATACTTCCCTACACCAATACATCCGCAATATATAAATGCAAAGATTGCAAGAATATTTTTACCAGCGAATTAAATGTTTAAAAGTGCAACTAGGGCCAAATTTCACTTTGGGCAACTCATTGGCTGAAGATAATTATTAGACAAAATTCCTCTTTTTGAGGACCAAAGTTGACCCTGAAAGCACTGAATTTGGACAAGGAGAAATATGTTTTTGATGTCAAGCCCACAAGTGCAGATTTAGCCAAGTTCGGCTTGGGGTCAAATTAGACACTTAACCACCCCCCTCCAGCACATAACATCTTGATATGCCTAACTTCATGCTTCTATAATTTGGGTTGTACTTGCTATCTAAGTTGTGCAGGTACATCATGTTCATGTTGGTGAAGATGATCATAAAGTAAAGTTGATAAGATAAGCATGATATTTGAATGACTCTGATTAGAAGGATGGAAGCCATGAAAGATTCTTTGATGTCGTAAAGTAGAACTCCCTAAGTTAAGAGGGAGTCTAGATGAAATCTCACTAGGATAAGAGGGAGCCTAGATGAAATCCCCCTAGGATAAGAGGATGGTTGAGAATATTCCTTGTACAAGAATGATTGGATCCTCTCTGATTAAGAGGGAGTGACATATAGTTCTCTACTTCATGTGTCATGCACTAGACCACGGCTAGCAGCTGTAAGTTTTAGTGAAGGCCATGAGTGAGAGAAGGAAATTGGAGAATACATTTTGGGGTGCTGCTGAAAGAAGGAAAGTTGGATCCAGTTGAAAAATATGTCGATGCATGTGAAGTAGGAAAGGAAATTGTATGATTGAGGAATCGTTTGCCAATGATTCAATTGATAGTCCTATTGAGTTGAGAAGCAACATCTAGAATGACCCTGAAGGTTTGTATTTCTTTATGAACATGTGAAAATATATTATTTATTGGGGTTATGTATGTACAAGTAAATTTCTCAAAAGTTTTTTATATCATGTTGATTACCGATCAGTTTGATCGGGAGAGATTTGTTGTCCTTGATCTGCTAGATCAAGGAGTGTTGAGGCTTTGTGAGTGAAGCATTGTCTAGAAGGACATCTGGCCAGCACTTTGTGTTGATGTCTATGTTCCAAAGTTGGAAGGGTGGCGTTGGTCATTGAGCTCTAACACGCACCTAGAACTCTAGTGGTTAGCAAGTATGATGGTACCTAGAGAGGCTGAAAACTTGAGTCCATCTTACTCCCACCCGAATAAATTGCCTTGGTCAGGGATCTAGTCTATGGCATTGCGGTGCCTAAATTGTTCAGAGACCAATGGATGGATTGCCCTAGTCAGGAATCTAGTCCTTGGCATTGTTGTGCCTAAACTTCTTCATAGATGATGTGTTTTGAGATCTTCCATGTACCTCTTTAATTATATGTAAAAATGAATACCTCCCTAGTTAAGAGGGAGTGTTAGAAAATGTAACTAGGCTCGATCTTCATACTTGTACTTGTAGTCAAAATATAATATATTTGTTAAAAGAAAAGCAAAAAGAATTTTCTTATTATTGAAATTGACTTATTAACGCATGGATTTCATGCTTGGGTAATTAGTCTTAGGTCAAGCCTCCATTGTAGGCTTTACATTATTTGTCAAAGTCAAATTTGTGAAGACTCCTCCATCCATCAAAGTCTCCTTATTGTTGAAAGAATCCTCTTCAAGTCAGTTTCCATAAGGTGAACTCATGTCGGCCTATAGGAAGACAATTGTTCAGACAACAACTATATATACATGCATAAGGTCCTCACATTTCTCTCACCACAGAATGTTCAAATAAGAATTTCAGAGCTCGGATTGTTTCAGTGTTATTAACTTATTACAGTGAAAGGAGCTCAAATTGATTGCTAGATAAACTTCGTTGTTCTCACAAAAAACCAACTTTGACGCTATCACAGTTATGGGACCATCATAGTGAACATATTCCAGTGCCATCTCGGAAAGGAATTTTTCGGTGCTATTGCAGTAAGGAGGTTCGGTGTTACTGAAGTATGAAGGTATTATAGGTATGTGAATTATGGTGAAGAGATGAATTCATATTATAGTGACCACAGAACTCATATATATCACAGTAAGGAGATTCAGTGATATATCACAGTGAGGAGATTCAATATTGTCACAGTGAAGAAAAACTCGATGATGTCATCTCAAAGAAGTTCAAAGAAGTTCGATTCTTGTGTAAGGAAGAAGTTCAGTGATGAAATCTTGATGCAAGCACAGTTATAAGGATTTGGTGCAAGCATAGAGATGAGGTTACTTGATGGATGGAGGTAGTCTCAAGTCTAAGTCGTAAGGGTCTTAGTCGTCTCATCTTGAATCTACTGAAGGAAGAATTTTCAATGGGTTTTCCACTAGAGTGGGGTTTTGCCCTGGCAACGTGGCTACATCTTGTGTACTATTTTTATTTGTTGCTTGGCATTAGTCTTGATGATAAGAAAAGATAAATCGAAAGAACTAATAATAATAACAAAAACATCACAAGATAATGTCATTAATAAGGGAAATCATTTAACTGCCACCTCTATGGATTTTCCAACATTGTTTAAATAAAGGAGACCCTCAACTTCATTTGGCACGTCTCACACACATCATTCTCTCTGCAAATCTAATTGGTTCATACATCTGAGGCAGCTTTATATTCCACACATGTGAGTATCTCTTGGAATTGATTTGACCTACGTTGATTTTATGTTCTTGAGGTGACTTTGACCAGCATTAACTTTAGACTTGAGGGACTATTTGACTGTGATTTGACCATGGAAGGATCTATCCTAGTAGGGCGCACTGTTTGGCACAAAAACCGAGGAACAAGGTGTTGTTTGACTAGGTTTGACAACAGACTTGGACGATTGTTTTGACCGCATGTTGACTTCATCATTTGACTAGGTTTGACTGTCATTCCGTTGACTGTTTTTGTTGTTGTTTGACCACCAAGAAAGGCAAAGTATCCTTGACTTCGACGGAGCTCAAGAAGTGTTGTTTGAATGCTGCACGGACTGGTTAGGGCACATTGATAGTTGTTGACTTTTTAGAATTGCAAACTTTCATCGAGCTGATCAAATGACTTTGTCTTCATCAATGGAAAATTGGTTTGGATACTTTACAAAGGTCAAGTCACATTGACTTTGACTTTCATCATTGTACTCTATTGGATATTCCCTATCTATTGAACATTTGATATTTTCTAATAAGAAGGATTGATTAAGGGTTTTCTCCTTCTGGGGGTTTTTCCCTGGCTTTAGCCAAATTCTATTTTCATTGTCTTGGCTTACCTTTTGCATTTATTATTTATGTTCTATCTACAGCAACGTTTTAAAACTCTCGAGCTCGGAACCCGCCGAGGGTCGGCTCCGACTCGGTATCGACTCGGCCGGTTTGATTTCAATGATTCGATCCTTGTAAAAAATACATTAAATATTTATCTTTTATGAAAAACATAATTCTAAAGATTTTCATTCGTGTTTCCAAACACAAAGCATTAGAATATAGAGCGAAGACAACATATGATCAAAGCAGGCTCATGAATATATCCATTATATCAAAATGGTACCTAGTGCATTGTCCAATACATACATGATATAAAGATCAAAACAAAAACACATAACCAAGGAGGCTCTAAATGGCCTCTACATCAAAAGTAAATTATAAAACATCACTAGTCACCAGTGCTACTGGCTACTGCTAGAGTAGCCAACATCATCTAGCTCAAACTCTGAATCAGAGTCAGACAGGAAAACCCATGGTTCCTCCTCCTCATCACCATCTCCAACAACAACTGTAGAAGTAGTAGCACTAGCAGACGCAGTAACAGCTGCACGCTAAGATAGACAAGATATGTGCTTCTGACTTGGCTGAGTAGAGGAAGTGCTTGCAACTAGAGGACTTGGGGTTGGGCCTGGTACGAGTGGATCTGCATTCAACTGAACATTATGTTCAACTAATGCCTCTGTCTGTAAATCCAAATCAATACCAATATCCGCATCAGAATCAAACTCTGTTGAATGACTCTCCACTACCCAATCTAATGTTGGATCAATATCTTCCAACACAATGGGATCTGTATCAAGTCTTTTGTTCAGCAGTTGGTTGCGCCTGAGTCAAAGGTTGTATTGGACATAGACTAGATCATTTAACCGTTCCTCTTCTTCGTGTGAATCCTCTCAAAGATAGACCAATTGCGTTCACACACAGTAGCAATGCAATTTTGACTCAAAATACAGATTGCAAACTTCTGCAATTGAGGACAATGCCTACCAAATGCCTCCCACCATTGTGCTACAAAAAAAAAAGTTGTGTAATGAGTTAACTCAACAAATTAGATCCAATTTTCAAATTATAAACAATTTTAAAAAATAAGAATTTGAAAATTGAAATTGTTTATTTACCTGGCTCATTTGCGTCCCTTGCAATCCTTGGTAGGTTCTTGCCAAAGGTACTTGTGGCTTTGCTAAAACAAGTGATTTGTCAGTGTATCTCCAGATGATCACTCTCCTTAGGGACCATGCGGCCAATGCAGTTAATCAATCCATTTCTAACCTCCCCAGTCAAAGCTCCTGCCTCCAAAGCTTTATAATGATACCTTGGTTCAGAAAAAACTCAGTTGCATGTATAGGGCGATGGAGTTGATTGTTCCATCTTTAATCAATGATTTCCCAAATGGGCCCATACCTATAAAACCGGATTCGTCCTCCCACCCCTCGTGTCCTGAATCCCACGAATCAGACACAATTCTCTAGGACACGTGTCTGATTCTCGTGTCCAACGTGTCCTAGAGCGTGTCCTAGAGTACACCCATCTATCATTGTTGAAGATTGCAAATACATAGTTTGACTTTTCATTCATCGTGTTGAAGAGGTTAAGGGAGGTCAAGACCGCTCTTGGGGCCATGCTTATTGCAAAGCCTTGATCTTTTTGGAGAAAGACAGATCAAGCAACCTAAAAAAGACTGAAGGACACAGTGTTAGATGATGCTTGTGGGAGAGGGTAGATCTGACTATTAAGACCATGGACCCTATCATTACTTTGCTGTGATTTGCAAATACAAACCAACCAGTCCTAGGAGAGGTTTATGAGGGATGGGATTCCATGATTGAGTCTGTGAGAACCATTATTTTACAGAGTGAGTGCCCCGAGTATGAGACATCCTCAGAGGCCTTCTTCACCACCATACAAGATATTCTCGTTAGCAAATGGGACAAGAATTGCACACCTTTGCATTATTTGGCTCACTCCTTGAACCTAAAATACTACCGCCATGAGTGGCTGAATGGTGGACCTTCCCACAAATTCCCTCCTCGCATGGATGGTGAAATTTCACACGGAAGTAAGGATGCATTGTGCGATTTGCGCGCTATTATGTGATTAGAGACAGGGGCTAAGAAGTCTTATTCTTGGTGGGCAACTCATGGGGCAACAAGCCCTCCTATATAGTAGTTAGCCATGAGGCTCCTCTCTCAAGTGACTTCATCCTCTTGTTGCAAGAGGAATTGGAGCACATATGGAAATTTTGATTTTGATGACTTCAAGAGAAAACTACAATTTCTTGTCTTTCTCCTATTGGATCATTGATGAATTTGTCACAATTGTATTTGTATGCATAATGTTACTTTGTAAAACTTACAAATTTTAAATTTACAATGTAGAATCTAGATCTATGTTTGAATTTGTATCATGAATGAGAATTTGTGTAAGAAATATCTATTTAGCATTAATTTATAATATATGTATGTATGTGTATATATATATATATATATAATGTATCCTGTTCCAGGGAGGCCAACCTGCCCATGTCAGACACCTGAATTTTCGTGTTTTGCGTGTCCCATGTCCTAGTTTTAGGTGACTTAGGCACATACTTAGCCACTATATCCTTGTATACTGCCTTAATTTGCTACTTTGCTTGATCCATAGCCAATCTTTCCCCATCCTCCAACCACAACACCTTAACCAGTGGCTCAGCAACCTTCACAATCTCTGTTGCCTTTTTCCAAAACATTTCTTCATTAACTTTCTTTTTCATATCTTTGCCATCATGTTTGTGAGGCCATTGACATTCATTCCATTCATCAATGGAAAACACCTTTTGCAAGTTTCTATGTTGGGAAAGCATAGATTGCAATGTCAAAAAATGAGTTGCAAATCTAGTGATGGCAAGCCTAATAATATCCCTGCCCCCTGTGTGTTTCCTCATCAGGCTCAAAATCCATGAGTGATTGTAGAGATATTTTGTTATGTTTTTGGCATGCTGTACAATGTTCTTGACTCAATCTATTTTGCCAATATCCTCAAGCATGAGGTCTATGCAATGTGCAGCACATGGGATCCAAAAGATGGTTGTGTTTTTCCTCTAACATTTTACCAGCAAGAACATAGTTAGAGGCATTATCTATGATGATTTGAACAGCATTATCCACTGCCACCTCTTCAACAACCTCATCCAAAAGCTGAAACAACAAGTGTGCATCTTTCACCCTATCAGATACATCAACTGTTTTAGAAACATGGTTCCCTGTGGGCAAAAGATAAGAAAGTTTATGATGGTACGGTTCCTTTGATCAGTCCACCCACCCGACATGATGGTACATCTTGTTTTTGCCCATGAGCTTTCAAAATCTTTCAAATATTCATCAATGGAGGAAACTTCTTTTTGCAAAAGAGATCCCCTTAGCTCATGCATAGTAGGGCCTTTGAAGCCCTTTCCAGCAGCAAATATGGCATCAAACATAGGTTCATAATATGATGAACGAGAAACATTGAAGGGGATATCAGCATCATAAGCCCTTTCCAGCAGCAAATATGGCATCAAACATAGGTTCATAATATGGTGAACGAGAAACATTGAAGGGGATATCAGCATCATACCACCATCCAGCTACATAATCACAGGCAATCTCTCTCAATTCTTTCTTCCAATGGTCATCTAAAGTGGGGTACATATGACTTCTATTAGCTTGAGGACCATGTGCACTATCAGAAGGAGAGGAGGGTGTGAAATAACTTTTGATATCACCTTCTTTTTCATTTTACCCTTACCCTTTTCTTGAATAGACTCTAAAGAGGGAGGAACATAGTGAAAGGGGTTGGAGGCATTAGTGCAAGGGATAGATGAAAAGCCCTCGTAATCAAAATTGGGGTTGGCAACCATCATTTGTTGTATATTCCTCTTCCTCCCAATTTCAACCTCTATTTCTTTTAGCCTCTCTTTCTTGCTCAAACTTCTCAAAGTTATCTAGCAACTCCTTCCTAATCTCCCCAATTTGTGTTGATGGTGCTTCACATGGAGTAATTTGGCCTGTAACACCAACCAAGTGTTGTTTCAACCTGTGAATGCCACCTCCACCCCCCTTAATTTTTCTATGACAAAATTTGCAATGCATTTGATTATCAATCATTTTAGCATATGCCCAAGCAACATCTATCATTCTAGGACCCATTTTCTAATACTTGGACTTGGAAATGAAAGGGAAAAATCTGAAAATAAAAACAAAACAAAAAAACAATGCTTCAATGTTCATTCTTTTACAAAAAAAAAAAAAAAACTCTTTTCAATTTCCAGATTTGCATGAAAAAAGAGGGAAAAACATATTTTGTAAGTGAAAAAAAAATACCTCTAGGCACAAGCCGCCTCTTCAATGCTGCTCCAACAAACCAACTCCTCAATGTGGCTCCAATGGCTACCCAAGAAGCTCCTCATTGTTGCTCCAATGATTGCCCAAGACTCCTCACTACTGCTCCAAAAACAAACTCCACAACTCTCCACAAACTCCTCACAAATTCTCACACAAATGCAATGACATAGTTGTGAGGAAATGTGAGGGGGTTGGGTAGCTTTTATAGGCTTGGGAGAGATAAATGGCCTTCAAGATAACCTAAAACCAAATTAGAATCAAGTTTGGGGTCGTTTTCCCCCAAAAAGAATTGTTAGGCATGTTTGGGCGTCGTTGGCCAAACCGGCAGGTCTAACTCAAGTTCAACCGAGCGGCCGGTTTGTTACTGAACTAGCCGAGTCGGTGACCGGCTCAACCAATTCGGTAACAAACCGGCCCTGCCAAGGATATGCCTCGGTCGGCTCGACCGAATCCGAGCCAACTCAGCGAATTTCTAAAAACACTAATCTACAGTGACTGTCAATGTGAATTAATGGTTTATATGATTGCTATTGGAAATTAAAGTGGAATTATCAGTGGATTAATAGAAGGACATTGAAGTAATTTTTACAAACATAGAACATACCATTGTTATCTAAAATCAACAATAAATTAACAAATATATAAATGAATGTAATATTCCAACTCCATGTTTTGATGCTCAGATTAAGAGGCTAATATTTTTGTTGGATTCCTCTTTCTGAGAGGTGTAAAATCCATATAAAAATAGTCTTAATCCGATGAGCAGAACTTATATTTTGAATTTATTATTCTTAATAAATTATATGTGCAAGGTCAGCCAATTTTGTAATGTAGGCTCACATGCCCAACAGATGTGTCACACACCCCCATTGATGGATATATATACAGGAAAAGTTGGAGAGAATTTTCATCACAAATCAACTCACATCTTCCTCTCTCATCTTAGAGAGTACGAGCTACCTGGAGGACAAATTTCAGCCACACGTGGGAAGGACGAAGAGGACAGACCGTACGGATTTCCTGCTGCTAGGGTTTCGCAGAAAGTTTGACCAGCGTTGACTTTGGTCAACGCTTGGTCCAATCAAGCTGAA
>APFE031279905.1:2508-26654 GCA_000404065.3 Pinus taeda | reverse complement strand
AGGCTCAAGGAAACTGAGCAGATGGAGGAGAAGGCAGTTGAGTCACCACCAGAGGAGGAGGGAGCAGCCAAGTCACCACCAAAGGAGGAGAAACTTGATGTTATTGTGGAGCCAAGCCCACAACCCAACTTGGGCTCTTATTATAACTTTTTGGAAGCACGAAGGGAGCTGGCAAGAGTAAGGCATGTGGAAAGCTCCCAGCAAGCCAAATTGAGAGAAGAAAATGAGCTGCTTAAGCAGCAGCTCCAGCTGCAGGAACAAGGGAAAGAAAAGGGCATGGCAGCCAAGGATCCCTCAGCAGAGCCTCAAGGGGAAGAAGAGATGCAAGTTGATCTTGAGGAGTTCAACCAGCAGCTACAGGAAAGGGAACTGCAGGCAGATATTGAGGTACAATCACTAAGGCAACAGGTGCAAGAAAAGGAGGCACAACTAGCCTGCATGGCCAATTGGGAAATGGAAGCCCTTCAATGTAGGAAGCCGGCTAAATCTTATGGCTTGCACCTCTAGGACTAGTGGTTGCAGTTCCAAATTATTACATTGGCACAGAGAGGTATCTCTCATATCCAGAACCCCCAGCAATTCACAGATTTATGTAACACTAGTTCCTCGGAAGATAAGGCCAAACTCTCAGAGTTTTACCTCCATAACTTGGCCCTTCCAAACATCACTTTGTGCGACCCCAACACAGCAGTAGGGGACATGCAGCTGATGGCAATGAACTCATGGTTAAACCAAGAAGAGAAGAGAGAAGCTGAGGTAAGGAATATAATGGACCGGGAGTTACATGAACCACTGTTGATCAGAGCAGAGCCAGGGGACCCCACAGCACTGATATCTGCTCACGAGCACCTAGCAGCCAATTCCCAGGGATTACTAGATTACATGGATCGCCAGGCCCATGCCATAGCACACTTTGAGGATATGGAGAGGTTACTTGGGGACAATTATGTTCATGCTTGCACTCGTAGGTGGAACACATTGTTCCACAGCCTCAAGATTCGAAAATATCACACTCCAACTCGGATGAGGGAGGCCCTGGCATGGGTACCTCTCTACAAGAAGTCTATGCAGAACCTCCAAGCCAGTTGGATAGGCATCAAGCTAAGTCCACCCTTGTTGTTGGGATTATTAGAGGGAGGATCAGAAGAAGAGGAGCATAAGCAGTGGGAAGAAGTGGAGAGGAAGGCCGGATTTCATGACAGTGTTGAGGACACTACTTCAGAAGCCTGGGATGTGAGAGTGGCCATCAAAGCGATGAAAGATGAGGAGCTGGACTAGTTTCTCAGGGATGAGCAACCCTTTTAGCAGAGGGGTGATGATGAGCCCCAAAATTGGTAACAATTTTGGCTCATTTGGCCTCATTTTCATTGTTCAACCCTTGTTCAAATTCATCATTTTCTATAGTTTATGCATTATTTCTAGTATGTTTGTGTCTTTGGTACGAATAAGGGAAGTTACTTTTCCTAGGTGGTTAACATGTGTCTATTTCAGGTTTTTTGACGTATATTGGAGCAAAGTCAAAGCAATCATGAGCTATAAGGCAGCCAAGCCTTAAATGAGGACTTGAAGGAGGGATGTCTACGGCATTCAATGACCCTTCCTCGGGATTCTCACCTTCAGCTTCGAGCTCCAAATACCACCGAGCCGAATCTAGAAGGCAGCTAATCAGCATTTAGAAAGGGGCTGTTTGACTCACAGTTTGACAGTCGAGTTCCACATATTGAGGAGGCCAGCTAGGTCCCTCGTTATCTATAAATGTTGAGGCCTCAGCCTTCGTAAAAAGACTTTGGAACCTATTGTGTACTTTGTACTTCAGTGCTGCAGCAGCTCTATTTTATTCTTTTGTAGCCATTTTTGGCAAAACTGTTATGACTCTTTTTGAATAATGAGAAGCAGTTTGGTTTCCTAGCAAGTCTGAGTTTTTCATAGGAGCCAAAGCTCTCAGGGTTGGGCCCAACCTAAGAGCCTAGGACCTCCTTTCTGTATCATTGTGTTTCTTTACGTATCACTGTTTTTCTCTTTTATGCATTTGAACACCTTGTTGTTAATTAGATTTTGTTATGATGTTGGGATAGATCATTGTTTATGAATGGTTTTGGTTTAGATGTTTTGGTAGAATAATAACAGCAAGATCTCCAAGAAAAAGAGACAACTACACTCCTGATTTCACCTCGGCCTTATTGGATTTGGGGTTGGAATTGAGGAAACAGTGCTGCCTCACAAAAACACTAGTTTGCTGCTTATGCAATCTTTTAGTGTGCTTGTTTTAGTTGCAGAGATTAGTCATGGGTTTGGACATCTGAAATGTTTCCTTACATAGATGGTGTACAAGGTTTTCTTCCCAAATGAAGTTGATGCTCATTTATGTTGATTGATGGATAGAATAGATTAGTTTAGGATTTGATCATTTGCAGGTTTTTGTAGAATTGATCAAGGCCCGCCTTGCAGGGTATCCTCCTCCTTCATCCGTCCTCCCAAAGCATCATCTAAACCTCATGTTCTGCCTCATAGCTAAGCTTCCCTTTTTCCCATCTATCCTTTGTGTCTACGAAACCTTACCTTCTTGCTCATCATTGCCTTAGTCATCTTCGAGCCAAGTCAGCCTTCCACCAAACCTCCCACCAGTCCTTAGGCCATGTTTAGACCCCTATCCTACCTCTAGATCCATCCATGCACCTTCCCTCACTCATCCACCTCCTAAAAACCGACTTCCAAGTTTCCTGTAGAAATTCTGAAGTTCCCTGTAGAAATTCTGAAGTTTCCTGTAGAACCCCTGCAGACTTCCTGTAGAAGCCCACAAGTGAAGTTTTCTGATAGCCAAACCTTGTGATACTCTGGGGAAGAATGTTAGGGACTCCTTAGACCCTCTCTGAGCCTCTCCAACTACTTCCAATCATTCCTCTTCCTTGATCCACTCCTGCACAGTGAAGCACAGTTCAAGCATATGCATGTGAAAATCTACACTTAATCAAGAAAATACAAAAAGATACTTTCTAGAACAAAAGTAGACTAAGACATATGCATTTTCCCTTTTTGAAGTCAATGGCATCTCATTCAGCAGTCTGTATTCTCATTATTGCATCAATAGAACTAGCTGGTAGAATTAGGGTTTGCTAGGGTTTGCATTCCTCTTTTGCTTTCAGTTTCTTTCCGCAAGTAGATTAGCTCCCCTTTGAGTTAGCTTTCATCCATCATTTACAAGATTCTTCTAAGAGCTTATAGAAGTTGGCTAAAGCCCTAGCAGACTTGTGCCAACTAACCAAGTGACAGTTGCGACAAGAGCTAGTACTTGTGCATACAGCATCGTCGCTTCCAAGTTTGTTACGAACAACCGGGTTGATAAAAGTAAAGAAGGCAGTCCCAGGAGTTGCAGCATTATCGCTGCAATACTGGAGCCCACCACTCATCTAGGGCTCTTCAAATCTACCACCTAATAGTGATTTGATTCCTCTCAAAATCACTATTCTTGTGTACCAATTTCTTTGTTGTCAAATCTATGAACAAATTTGAACAAATCCTCTTATTAGCCTTATAAAAATATTTAGATGACTGAACTAGGGTCACAAATCATCCACTAATAGTCGATGGACTAATTATTTATGGGCTACTTCAGATCTCTATCAAAAATTGTAAGGAGAGTCCACCAAAATCACCTCCTCTTTGTCAATCCATCGTCATATGGTGCATTTCTTCTGCTCAATATTCTACTCAGTTTCCACCCTCCTTTGGATCTTCTATCTCCACATATACTTATGCAAACCATCTTCCAGATCTATGGTCTATATTGCAAAGAGAAGCCTCGTTCTAAGGATCACGACCCCTCTTCTTATATGTAGATTTGTCATAGTCTTAAGGGCATGAATTATGTACTAGACATGCTAGGAAACCACCCTAACTAGGGCATTATACTTATCTTCTAATTTCTTTAGAACAAACCCTATCCACCCATATAAAAAACAACAACTCTTGCCTCCATAAGGGACTCAACCTAGCTCATATGGATCCATAGATTATGGGTATGTAGAAAGTATGTGATATGTTAACCCGATAATGCAATATAAATCAAAGCATAATACTATAACCTACTTCTATTATCAATTTACGGAAGCTTAAAGATTGAGCTAAACAATATAATCAGAAGAAGAAGAATCAATGGCACAATACACATGAAAATACTTTGGGGAAATCCTCATATAAAAACCCCACACTATTGTATTATCATACATGGTGGAAATACATAGGAATTATATAAATCCTTAGTTCCCACAGCTAGCCAACTCTCAGTACAATACTCATAGATGCTCACAGGAAATCTTGGCTTCTCTCCAGCCTTCCTCTTTGCCCTCCAAGCTCCTATTTCCTTACGTTGTTCCTTGTGGATGATTAGCCTTTTACCAAGAAGAAAAACAAACCTTCAAAACTGCGCAATCCTCAAGAATGAATCCTTGACTGCATGCATGAGTTTTCTCCATAAGAAAACACATGCAACTGATACTACATTGTCCTTGAACATTAATCTCAAATGGGTCTTTCTCAGAATAGACATGCAGGAGTTTATGATGAGGGAATCTTCAGTTAACTGGAGTAGCACTAGTTAAGTGCATTAATGCATCAACTATCTGTTAACTCACTATTAGTTCCTCAAACAGTTTGGAACTAAGTTAACTGGACTTAACTTAGTAAACTGAGTTAACTAATTACAACTCAAATATAACTCAATCTTATCTCCTTAATTTAAGGGATAACTCTTGCATGACTTCAAAAAGACTTCTAACTTGAATTTCTCCAACTAATTAATTTAAAATAAATTAATTAATTATTTCCAAGTAGCTGTTAAGACTAAATTCGATTTTAATTCACAATTTAATTCAAGGAAAAATTAAATTGGAATATTCTTGTTTCCATATTTCAACACTCCCTCTCAACAGGAAAGGGATTATCTTCCACCCTGATCATGTCTATATGGAACTCGAATTTACACTTTTACAATTCCTTTGTCAAAATGCCAGCATCTTGCTCCTCTGTCGAAATATATTGTAGCAATATAATCCTCTCGACCTGTGAAAAGCCATGGGCAACAAATCTTGCCTTATGCCTCTCCACACTACCATTAGCAGCTTGCTTTACCTTGTAAATCCAATGGGAACTCACAACTGACTTGTTCTCTGGTCTCTTCACTACGTCCCAAACACTATTATGAACTTTGGAGTCATACTCCACCATAGCATCAACCCAAATCGAATGTTGCACTGCTTCCTCAAAGGAAGATGGCTCAGTCTCAACACATTCCCCAGCAAGGGCCATGTATCCAGTTTACCTCTCAGGTGACCTCCTCTGTCTGCGCTAAGAAGATGGTGCTCCCACATTCTCTCTTGCATCCTCCAACAATCTGTCAGCTTCTCTTGTGCACTTCCGCCGATCTCTGGAAGACTTTGCTTGAGTAGATGTCTCCACTCCTGGAACCTTTGCATGCAGCTGCTCCATATTAGTATGAGAATCCTCCTTCTTAGGAACCAATAGTTCCTCCACAGCCTGTAGTTGGAGCTCCCTCTCAAGGGAAAATCGCATGGCCTTCTGCTCATAAAACTTGAGATCTCTATGAACAAATATCCTTTGATTGGTAGGCAAGTACACCCAATAGTTGTGAGGTGTATAAGTGTACCACACAAATATCCCCAACTCTGCTGTTAGCTCAAGCTTCTTCCGTGCATCCTTTGTCACATGGAAATATACTGATGAGCCAAAGATCCTGAAGTGACCAACATCTGGTCTCTTACCGGAGAAAGCTTCCTCTAGTGTCCTCATCCCAAGTATGCGATGTTGGCTTCTATTTTGCAAATAGACCACTGTGTTGCATGCCTCAGCCCACAAGTGAAGTGGTAGGCCTTGGTCATGCATCATTGCCTGTGCTGCCCCTACAATAGTTCTATTCTTCCTCTCGGCCACCCCATTCTGTTGTGGGTTATGAGGTGTCGTCAACTCTTGTTTAATTCCTTTTGCTGCATAGAAGTCTTAAAATCTTGAGAGACATATTCTCCACTGTTGTCACTTCTCAAGGCCTTGATCTTCTTCCCTGACTCTTTCTCGACCAAAACTTTGAACTCACAAAACTTTGTGAAAGTTTGGTCTTTCTTCTTCATGAAATAAATCCAGCATTTACGAGAATAGTCATCAATGAAAATCACATAATACCTTTGCTTCGTTGTGGATTCCGTCAAGAATGATCCACACAAATTAGTATGAACTCACTCTAAGATAGCCTTTGTTCAACTATCTCTATCATGAAAGGAAGACTTGGTGTACTTTCCCATGGTACAGCCTTTTCATGTGTCAACTTGCTCAAGTTTACCTTTGGGAACTCCTGTAGATATTTGTTGCATTATCTTCAAAGTCCCATGATGCAAATGGCCCAACCGCCTATGCCAAAACTCACCAATGTCTTGGCTTTCCACCAATTCTTCTTTCATACTCAATGTTGCATAATCATCTACCTCTAGTTTATAGATATTCTTCACCCGAATCCCTATCCTCTTGGTTTGACCCATGGCTATGTGTCATAGGAATTCCTTTCTTTTATTGAAGACAACATCGTAGCCTTTGTGCTCCAACATCACGACTGATACCAAGTTCTTCTTTAGTCCAGGCACATACAACACATCTGTCAAGATGAAAGGAGCTCCATGCTCCCTCTGAAAAGCAACCGTGCCCACTCCTGAATCACTATACCTTCCGTCGTTACCCATATCTATGCACATCTTGAGGTATTTCTCCTCCAAGGAACTGAATAAATTTTTATCACCAGTCATGTGGAATAAGGCTCCATTTTCATGATACCAGACACAACCCATGATTGATGACACCATGCGTGCGATGAGGGTAAATTCCATTTCAAAATGAGAGGCTAATAACGCACCTTCCGATCCTTCCAAGGATCCCTTCTTGGAATTATTCGATGGAAAATTAGTAGCATAGTGTCCCATCTTATGACAATTAAAACATCTTGCTTTAGACATGTTACCCTTCTCCCCTCCACGAGAAGAATTTGATTTGAAATGGGAATCCTTCCCCTTCCCTTTCCTTGCCTTAGTTGCTAAGGCCATATTTTCTTCATCATCATTCTTGGATGAAGAACCATCTCATGTGCTCCTCTTGCATAAGATCTGACCACAGTCATTCCCAATCCGACAGTGTCTCCCTTCCATTCACAGAGTCGTGGTAGTTTTTCCAACTCTTTGGAAGGCCAAGGAGAGAGAGGCTCACCATATCGTCATCGGCAGTAGTTATTCCCACGCTGCCAAGCTCATCTCTGCAGGTGGTGAGCTTGTTCAGATATGTGGAAATAGTATCACCATTCTCCATCGTAATTCTTCGAAGCTTATCCTTGAGCACCAATTTCCTTTGGTCACTAATGTTTTGGTAGAGGTCCTTCAATGTCTTCCACATTGAAAACGGAGTATCCTTCCCATGGATACTCGAGACAATATGGTCTCGAACTCCCTCAAGGATGATCTATCTCGCCTTCGTCACACACTTCTTCCACTCAGCCAACTCTTGTGCATCAGTTGAAGCTGGCTTTGGGATTTCCTAATCAATGAATTCCTTCAAGCCATTGTCTTCTAATACAACCTCCATTATATCTTTCCATGCTATGTAATTCGAGCTACCTTCCAAGGCATACTCGAGTCTCAAGACATAGAACGCCATTGGCCAACCTTGAAGTATGAGATGACTTCGATTTGCACCTACAACCCAAAACTTCAAACTTCAAATTCTCTTCTCAGTATACTATTCACAGCTCCGATACCATGTAGAAAATATGTGATAGGTTAATCCGATAATGCAATAGAAATCAAAGTTGAATACTATAACCTACTTCTACTATCAATTTGCGGAAGCTTAAAGATCGAGCTGAACAATATAACTAGAAGAAGAAGAATCAATGGCACAATACACATGAAAATACTATGGGGAAATCCTCAGATAAAAACCCCACACTATTGTATTATCATACATGGTTGAAATACATAGGAATTATACAAAGACTTAGCTCTCACAGCTAACCAGCTCTTAGTACAACCCTCACAGATGCTCACAGGAAATCTTGGCTTCTCTCCAGCCTTGCTCTTTGCCCTCCAAGCTCCTATTTCCTTGTGTTGTTCCTTATGGATGATTAGCGTTTTACCAAGAAGAAAAATAAACCTTCAAAACTACGAAATCCTCAAGGATGAATCCTTCACTACATGCATGAGTTTTCTCCATTAGGAAATACATGTAACTGATAGTACACCATCCTCGAATATTAATCTCAACTGGGTCTTTCTTAGAATAGACATGCATGAGTTTCTGATGAGGGAATCTTCAGTTAACTGGAGTAGCACTAGTTGAGTGCATTAATGCATCAATTGATTGTTAACTCACTATTTGTTCCTCAAATAGTTTGGAACTAATTTAACTGAACTTAACTCAGTAAACTGAGTTAACTAATTACAACTCAAATATAACTCAATCTTATCTCCTTAATTTAAGGGATAACTCCTGCATGACTTCAGAAAGACTTCTAACTTGAATTTCTCCAACTAAGTAATTTAAAATAAATTAATTAATTATTTCCAAGTAGCTGTTAAGACTAAATCCAATTTTAATTCACAATTTAATTCAAGGACAATTAAATTGGAATATTCTTGTTGCCATATTTCAACAGGGTATTTCTTTGACTGAACCTTGACCTAAACTTCAAATATCTACGACCCTCAAACTATGGTTACCTCAGTCAATATTACACTTGTGGGTACTTCTATTCTTGCCCTAAATTCAATGTAGGCCCTCCTCCATTAGTGTTGGTCTTTATCATAGATATTGCGGCCTAATAATCACCTTAAGACAAGGTCTCAACCCTCTATGCTATTCCAAAATTTGATCCAAATTTCACACAGAAACACCACTAAAATCACATGCCCAAATTCTCATGAGAAACCTCCCTTGAGCTCAATATGCCAGAAGAGAACCAACAATATGCCATCATACTTCCTATCTTGAACCCATTAAGGTATGTGACATTCTTGTGAACCCTCACATGATGATCTTGCTCTTGGTGGATGATCATGGCCTCCCTTTAGCAACCCTTACTCAATCCTATAACTCAAACTACTTTAGGACTACATCTCTCCAAACCTCCTTGATCAAATGAGTTCCTTCTCACTTGATGTTCTTGCCTTCATACTAAGGCCTCCTTAAATAGGTTTTTCTAGCTATACCTCCTAGGAACCCTTTAGAACTTATGGGTTTTATCCACTTAGACATTAGGAAACATTAATTTTCCCTTTTAATTTTATTTTATATTTTAAACTTCATCTTGTGTCCAAAACCCATTCACTTGGGTTCTTTGCCCAAAAATACTTTTGTGACCAAACTCACACAAACCCATATCGCTAGGCTTGTGTAGTACCTCCCAAGCTACACAATTCAACAACATAGCCTAGTTGTAGTAACCGTAACTTGGTCAAGGTCTTGTAGTCAAGCGAGGACTTGGTTGGGTTCCCAAGTTCAAAATTAAGTAAGGGTAGTTGTGAGGGCATGATAGCTAGGGAGGGTCAGGGCATGCCAAGGAATGAAAAGGTGTGCTAACACATGCTAGACAATGTGAATGCATGTCGAGGAGTTTTAGGGAGTGTCGAGACATCACAAGGAGAAATTGATCAAAATGCATGGAAATGAACAAATAAGAGTGTGTGACAAGGATTGTCAATGAATTCAAGTGTGCCAAGGATGAAGTGTGTTTAGAGAAGTTCATAATACGATTTGGAGGAGGCAAGTCTATGATTGTGATGAGGGGATTGACAAAGAAATTTTATAAAAAAGGGAGATTTTTTGTTGGGCACAACATTGTTTTTCCTTTAGCTATTATTTTTATATGACATGTGGCACACCTTGGTTGAATTCTCATGTTTTAAATTGTTTTAGACAATTTCATATTGTACATTGTTGTGTATAATTTTTGGGGCACTCGGCTTGTCCCGACTTATATACTATGTGCCTTGTGAAACTTGTGCTTCTTGCAAACTCTCAGTTAATGCTCTACTATTTATATGAACTGGACATACATGTGAAATATTGTCTGCTATGTTGCTTAGTTTTTTTATGGCCATGGCTAGATGTGATCCTTGTCTTGGTAATTTCTTATGTGGGACAAATTGAGCTTGGACATGAGTGGCCTAAGATGAGTTATATGTATTTCTTAGGTGAACAACGCACAATCTACTTGTAGTAGGTGAAATTGGTCAAGCTGTTACAGCTGAAGTAGGCCAATATCACATGAATTGTAATAGCTAAGGACTTGATTAGGTTCCCAAGTTTTGAAAAAATATAAGGCTAGTTGTGAGGGCATGAGTTCCAAGGAATGCTAGGGAATTCTAACACATTCTCGATAGTGCGAAGGCATGCCAAATATGTTAAGATGTTCCAAGTTCTAAGGAATACCAAGATGTGCAAGGGTGTGACAATACATGCCAGGGACTGTCAAGGCAATAAAAAGGAGAAACAACTTAAACTACAAGGAAATGAACACATAAGAGGGTTAACAAGTCTTCAAATTACCTTTTCCAAGAAGTGCATGCTAGGCACACCAACACTAGTTACCAATAAGTGCCAAGTGCCAAGTGTTAGTGCATTCTAAGTGCCAAATATTCCTCTTTTACTTATCATCTAATTGCCAATAATTGATCTCAAATATCTTTAATATTAAACCATGTCAAAGCATACCAAGGCATCTCAAAGAATGCTAGACATGCTAAGACTTTCCAAACGCTAACACGTGCCAAGTGCCAATGTGTGCTAGGGAGAGGTACACATGTTATCAAGTGGTATGGCATGTCAAAGAGTCCTAAGGTGTGCTAGAGAGTGATAATGCGTGTCGAGGAGTGTTAGGTAGTACTACGGAAACATAAGGGAGCACTAGGTCAAAATGCATGGAAGTGAATGAATATGAGGGTGTGTTAGGGAGTGTCAAAGAGTGCTAGATGAAATGCCAAGGATGGAGTGACAAGGTATGTTAAACACTAGTAAGGCATGCTAGGTAATATTAGGGCATGTAAATCAGTGTTAGAGTGTGCTAGGGAGTTACAGTGTGTGTTAGCATGTGCCAAATAGTTCCAAGGCATGCCAAGACATGCCAGATGCTAAGGCATCCTAAGATGTGCAGGGTGTCAGGGTATGCCTATATGTGTCAAGGAGTGTCAAGACAACAAAAGGAAGAACCAAGATAAAATTCAAGGAAGTGAACACATAATAGGGTGAATAGTTAGGACTTTATCTTTTTCAAAAGGGGCATGCTCGAAACACTAACAGTAGGTTTCAATACACGCCAAGTGCCAATCTGTTCCAAGTGATACAGTATGTTAATGCACGCCAAAGTGTTCCAAGGCATGCTAGGGACTACAGGGCATGCAAACACATGCTAGGAGAGTGTTATTCTATGTTAGGGAATGCCAACATGTGCTTGGGTGTCCTAGTCATGGCAAGATGTTATAGGTACAAAGATGTTCTAAGACATGTGATGTGCCAAGGAATGTTAGTGTGTGCCAAAGCATGTTAAGATGTGCCAAGAGTGTTGAGGAGTGCTAGGTATCTCTCATTAATAGAATTGACAGAGCTTGATTATGTATTAAATAATATAGTTCCTACACACACTAGTGGAAATTTATTTAAAGAGAATTTGTTAGATAATAAACCTAATAGAGATGATTCATGTGTTGACTCATAGGAAATATATTCTCATTCCTTGAGAGAAATGATACACACTAATTACTTGACTGAATCTAACCACTATGGCCTTGGATACATAATAAAAAAGACTCCACAACAATGGTCTTAAATCATTATATTTTGATCAAAAATATAGCAACATGCACATAGCGTCATCAAAACCTCATTGGAATGATCAATGATGACAAACATTTTTTTAACATCACCAAAAGTAACCAAAAAGAGCATTGGTGAGGGTTAATAAAATATTGTTACTAGTAGTGTCACCAAAGAGAGAATTAGTGACATGCCTTTAACAACCCTCACCAAAAGTGTCATTGAAAATGGCTTTGGTGACAAACCTTAAAGCACCATTACTATATGCACTTACAACAACGCTTTTTAAAGGACCGTCACCATATGCAACATTAGTGATGGACCTTAAAGGTCCATTATAGGCATGACCCGAACCAATGATCTTTTTTGTTGTTGTGTTCGGGGCTTCCAACCAACTTTTCTTCTCCTCTTTTGAGTTTTAACCTTGTGAGATTAACATAAAATTGCAAACAATTAAATCCTTCTTTCAAAAAGAAAACCTAGTAGATCTAATACCAAAAATGATTTGATTTAGAATATTAGATTACTGTGCTAAGATCCTCCTCATATTAGAAATAAAATGATTTCATTTTTCTTAAGGATTCATGAATTTTTGCAAGTGAAAAATGAGTTTTTATGTTAAGTTTTATGAGGAATTAAACGTAAATAAGAGACTAAACAACAACATAAACATGTATATAACATAAACAAAAACACATTACAACAGGAACACGATAAAGGAATTCACCCCTCCTAGGATACGTCGCCTTGGTCTAGCTAACAATGGCTTGGGCCTCTCTATTATGATCAAAAGTGTAAAAAGATGTGTTTAAAATGCTCAAATGCTTCTAAAACCTACTCCAATCAGTCCAGAATGTCCAAAAATGGCTATCTAGCCTCTGTTTGCATGAAATTTGGTGGAAAATCGAAGAAGTTATGATTTCTCCTTATTTTCCCAATATTCACTCGCCAAATTGCCCCATTTCTAGCATGATCCTACAAATTAGCTCCCAAAAGCACTAACTGAGTGAAAATTTCACCACACGACGGTCCATAATTTGTCGAATGAATGTCCCATCGCAAATCGCAATTGGCAGAAAATCAATGGTCTTATGGTCTGTGAATATAGTGGGGTGATGTGCGATTGCGATATGGAATACTCGACGGTACTATTAACTGTAACCATTAGTTGCATCGCATCCGGGACCCTTTCACAAATCGAAATTGGTGGAGAACTAACGGGTAACATAATGTGTGATTCCACCTTCTGTGGTGTGTGATTGTAATTTTCAATTGTGATTTATCGCATCAGAACCCTCACCTTGCTTGGGGATGATTCTTTAACACGAGGACCTCTGTCTTTTGTGAAGTGTGATTGCGATTTATCGCATCACAACCATGACTTTCTTGGGGCCAATTATTTAACACGACTCGCCTATGATATGTATTTTGTGAAATGTGGGGGCCAATGGTAGATTTCCACTTAGCGCTTCCCCATTTGCTAAAGGGTCTTTCCACATCATCTTTTCCTGCCATCTGTCCAAGTCAAACCTAAACTTTGACTTGCTCTAACTTCTTCATACAAGCTCATATTCGAGTTTCATTTGCACCGTTGGAATTAGAATGACAAGATCATTGATCTGAAGCTAATTTTATCAAGATTCTGAGACTTTGAGTTTTGAGCCTAATTTTGAGCTCCTAATCATGCATGATGTTGCTATATTGATATGATTATGATTATATACGTATCATGCTAATGTGGACTAATTTTTTCAGATGATATAAGCCACCCCTGGACATCAATGAGGTATAGTTTTGATTTTGTTATCTATTTGGTTTACCTAACTTGGCCTACTTGCAGGATTAAGAGAATCAGAGATGATGAGAAAAATGGTAGACTATAGTTCCTATGACTCTCCTTATAGATCAATTGGGTAGCAAGGAGATGAGTATTATCTCGGTATGCAGATCAGACAATGATAGGTTGGTTGAGCCTCTAGAAAGACATGCAAGGGTTCATGAAAAGTAGGTAAAATTCAATGTAGTGATTCTTTATAGCTTGTTAGATTTTCACATACAAGGAAAGTTAAGGATTAGTCAAGAGAAGGAAGAGAAAACTAATGGATCCTATGGTAAAAAAAATCAGTCTAGATACAGGTTGGATAAAGGGGATACAATCATAGGTGGCATATCACTAGGTACACCTTACATGAGGGCTGGTATGTATGGGTATCATACTAGTTCCTCATCCAAAAGACATCATCACAGTCATCACTATCATCATCCTTATAGGAGGAGTGAGAAATTTACCGAGTTAAAAAAAGTCAAGCCCTTTGCATTTGATGCAGAGATGAAGAAGTCAAAATATGCAAATGCATGGTTTCTTGGGATGAAAAAATTATTCAAATTTCATAACTACTCAGAGAACATGAAAACCAAAATAGCCACCTTTAGTCTTAAAGGGAAAGAAAATATTAGATGGGAGGATGTGAATAATTTCAAGGGAATTTGAGAAGAAGAGTTTATTTGGGATCAGTTTGAGAGAATATTCAAGAAGAAGTACCTATCTGAGATATATTATGATGATAGAGGTAAGGAATTTTATGAGTTGTAGTTGGGTTATATGATAGATGATGAGTATACTAGTAGGTTCCTGGAGCTATTGAGGTATGTATCTTACCTCAAGGATGAGAAGGCTAAGATTCAAAGCTTCATCAGTGGGTTGCAAACAACATATAGAGATCAAATTGAGTTTGATGAACCTAGATCATTGGAGGAGGACTTCCGGAAGTTGAAGCATTGTTATGAGCATTCAAAGTAGAAATTTGTGCCTAATCATGACTAGGGAAATGAGAAATTTAAAGGGAAATTTCCACCGAATTAGAGAAGACCACAGGATGCAGGTGAGAAAGAAAATGTTGCTCTTTAAAATAAGTTAAATGGAGTTAAGAAGGGACATCGGTCACAACCTGGAGAGTAGCAGAAAAAAGGTGATGGTAGGGGACTGTTGCTATGTTGGATATGTGGAAAAGATCATCGTAAGAAGGATTGTCCTTTTTACCAGGGTGGAAGGGCTCAGATCTATAGTGCTCAAGAGGCATAAACAATTGGGGATCTTGGGCATATATTTCCTCTGATTTATGAAGTTGTGGAAAACAAGCAACCAAATCATCAGGAATCCATTATTGAGATGGAAGGTAAGATCCATGGTTGAGTTTTTTCTATTTTGATTAACCTTGGATATAATTATAGTTATGTTAACACTAACTTGGTGGAAAAGTGTGGCTTGAGAAAAGAATTTCATGTAGAGTCTTGGTTGGTGTAGTTGGCTACATGTACTAAGAAGAGAGTTCATCATTGATTAAGATCTTAGGCATTTGAGTTGAATGGTATGCCCATAGAAACACATTAGAATATACTTCCATTGGGAACATATAGTATATTTTTGGGTATGGATTGGTTGTATCTTCATAGGACCAAAGTAGATTGTTATGAAAAGGTTACTGAGCATCTGGATGATAATGGGGAAAAGATAATCTTTCAACGAAAGAATAATCCTACATCAATTAGGAAAGTCACAACTATGTAGGCTAGTCATAGTTGTAGGAAAGGATGTGTAATGTTTGCAGTTCATATTTCCAGTGAGAAGGGTAAGGATGTTAAGGATGCAGAAATATTGAAGAGGTACCTTGTATTGCAACAATTTCAATATGTGTTTCCAATAGAGATTCCAAATTTTCCTCCTCATAGGGAAGTGGATTTTTCCATTGATTTGGTACCAAGAGCAGCACCAACATCAAAGGAACCTTAAAAAATGAGCACACTAGAGTTAGTAGAGTTGAAGTTGCAGTTGAAGGAAATGCTTGATAAGGGATACATTAGGCCAAGTGTATCACCTTGGGGTGCACCAATATTTTCGTGAAGAAGAAGGATGATATTCTCATATTATGCATTGGTTATAGGCAACTGAACAAGGAAACGATCAAGAATTGGTACTCATTACTGAGGATAGATGACTTGTTCGATCCGTTGAAGGGAGAAGTAGTGTTCTCGAAGATTGATCTAATATCAAGATATCATCAGGCATGCATCAAAGAATATGGAATATACAATACTGCTTTCAGGCCTAGGTATGGGAATTATGAGTTTGTTTGGTTCCTTTTGGTTTAAGTAATGCCCCAACTGCTTTTATGTGCTTGATGAATAGTGTATTCCATCCTTATCTGGACAAGTTTGTGATTGTATCCATTGATGATATGTTGATATATTCTCAGAATGAGGAAGGTCATGTTGAACACTTAGAAGTAGTATTAAGATTGCTAAGATAACATAAGATGTATGCCAAGATTAGCAAGTGCAGCTTATTTTAGAAAAAGGTACATTACTTGGGACATATTGTTTCCAAGGAAGGCATAGCATCGGATCTAGATAATATAAGGGCTATCATGGAGTGGGAAGCTCCTAAGAATGTGGATGAGATCAAATCATTTATGGGGTTAGCAAGTTACTATAAAGGTTCATTAGGAACTTCTCATGTATTTCATATCCTATTACACCATTGCAAATAAAAAGTAAGAAATTTGAATGAATAGAGGAATGTGTAGCAAATTTTGAGCAGTTGTTGATAAATGATCCAGTTCTTAAGATTGCAGATCCATATAAAGAGTTCATCATGTGTACATATGCTTGCAAAAGTGGACTTGGTGGAGTCCTGATGAAGGAGGGATAGGTTGTGAGTTATGAGTCTAGGAAACTGAACGAGTACAAGCAGAACTATGTGAATCATGATCTTGAGTTGGTAGCTATTATTCATGCCTTGAATATGTGGAGGCATTATCTTCTTATTAGGATATTTGTATTGATGTGCGATCATAGTGGGTTGAGATATTTGTTTGACCAACCGAATCTAAATTCCTGATAGGATAGGTGGTTGGCCATGATCAGTGAGTTTGAATTTGAGATCAGATACATTAAGGGTAAGGAGAACAAGGTTTCATATGCTTTTAGTAGGAGAGTGCAGATGAAACATGTTGTAGTTGTGATCTCGTATGGGATAGATTTATAGGATCATATCTTACAGGAAAGAAAATAGGATGACAAGTACAGGGGGCTTAGGCACATGTTACAGGAGAGTACAAGTGATCAATATTTGGACTATCATCTCATGGAAAATGGTTTGGTGAGATTTAGAGACAGGATCTATGCCCTAGATGACAGTGGGCTCAAGAAGATTACCTTGAGGGAGTTTCATGTAAAACCGTATTTAGGTCACCTAGGATATCAGAAGACGTTGACAACATTAAAAAAGTTCTACTATTGGCCGAATTTGAAAAAGGAAGTTTCAAAGTTTGTGGCTAGATGTTTGGATTGTTAGCAGGTGAAAGAAGGTTGTAATATTCTATGTGGTTTGCTTCAACCTATTCCAATTCACAAATGGAAATGGGAGGTCATTTCCATGGATTTCATTACAGGTCTTCCAAGGACATTGAGGCAACATGATTCTGACATGGTTTTGGTCGATAGGTTGAGCAAGGTATTTCACTTCTTTCCAGTGAATACTATTTATTCAACTAATGGGGTGGCACAAGTATTCACCAAAGATATCATGAGATTGCACGGTGTTCTGAAGAACATTGTGTTAGACAGGGATGCTAAGTTCACTTCCAGATTCTGGAAAGAGTTGTTTGCATGTTTGGGTATAGACTTGGCCTTCAACACAACTTATCTTATGTAGACAGGTGGACACATAGAGAATGTCAACAAGAATCTGGAGGATATGCTAAGGATGTATGTCATGCACCAACAAAGGAGATAGGAGGAGTACCTTCCATTTGTCGAGTTTGATTACAACAATGGTTATCAGGAGTCACTGAGGATAAGTTCGTTTGAGGCACTTTATGGGAAAAGTTGTAATAGTCCTATCATTTGGAGTGATCCAATTAATAGGGTACTTATTGGATTGGATATGTTGGTAGAAATGGAATAGGAAATGTAGGTCATAAATAATAATCTAAAGGCAACATGGGACTGGAAGAAGAGTTATGTAGATGAGCATAGGGCATTTAGGGAGTTCTGGGTTGGGGTGGTATGCAACCAACTAATAAAACGATAGATCAATGACTTAAAACATTATCCTCCTTAAGGGGGGAATCTCCTTTGAACTACATAAACGAACAATTATGGGATGATAAAAATGACAAGACCTCCTTTCTATATATAGGAGTCTAAGGGGTCACAATATAATTAGAGCCTACATAACAATAATAATGTAAGGGCACAACAATAACAATAGTGGGCTTCTATGGGGCACAATAATAACAATATGAGGACTACATGGGCACAACAATAACAATAATGGGGATACACTAACAATAACAATAAGGGGCTACACTAGTATTATAGGAACCTAACATGCCCCTCTCCTTCAAAAAAAGTGTTTTCCTGAAAGCTTGAGTAGTTCTAGATGTTTTGTGTAAAATTATCATCCTCCCATGTGGAATCTTCATCAGGTAAGTTATTCCACTTGATGAGATACTATGAAATTGATCGATTTCATAGTTGTTTGGTTCTTGTTTCCATGACCACTTCAGGTTCCAGTATGATTTTTACTTCCTCGTCAAGTTCTAGAAATATTGTTTGAACTGGGAGCTTGTCACCTATAACCTTCTTTAGGCATAAAACTTGGAATATTAGGTGCACTTGGGAAGATGTAGGAACCTCCTATTTGTATGCCATAGTACCAATCTTTTGCAACACATTGTAATCACCATAGTAATGTGGTGCCAGTTTATTATCCTTCTCATCTTGCTTGAGGGACATTTGTTTGTATGGTTGTAGCCGTAAAAATACCCAGTCACCTACATCAAAACTTATTTCACTGAGATGTTGATCTTCCTGTTGTTTAGCTTGATTTTGTGCCAAAGTGAGGTTATCCTTTAAGATTTGGAGAAATTGTTATTGATTCTCAATGTGATATTCCACTACTTGAACCTTCGAAATTTCTCTTAAAGATGATATGATGGACGGTAACTGATATCCATAAAGTGCCATAAATGGGTTTATTTTTGTTGCAATATGGAAGGAAGTGTTATACCACCATTCAACCAGAGGTAACCACTTGATCAGATACAAAGAAATGAAGATATCCTTCCGAACATTTTTTCACTATCTTAGTTTTCCCATTATATTAAGGATGATAAGATGAGCTATGAGCTAATTGAGTACCCAGAAAAGAAAATAATTTCGTGCAAAATTTTCTAGTGAAAATGGGATCTTTGTCGCTTATAATAATCTTTGGGTTTCCATGTAGCTTTTGAATTGTTAAAATAAATGCAATATAAAATGTACTGGCTTTAAAAGGATGAGATAATGCACAAAAGTGTGTATACTTGGTAAGTCTATCAACTACCACCATGATGACACTCTTTCCTTTAGACTTGGTGAAACATGTGATAAAATCCATTGAGACCTCCTCCCAACATTGACTTGGAATGGCTAAAGGTTGTAACAAACATGAGGTCTTAATTGTCTCAACTTTATTTTGTTGGCAAACCAAACATTTTGCCATAAACTTTTGAATATCATATTTAAGGCCATCCCAAAAAAAAAAATTCTTAACCCTATAGTAAATTTAAAAAAATCCCAAGTTCCCTCCTAAGGGAGAGGTGTGCGATTCCAAAAGAATCTTTTGTTTGAGTTGGGAATTATTACAAATATAAAAGCGATATTTGTACCATAATGAATCATTTTTCTAGCTAAATGTATCAAATGTATGGGGATCTTACTACAAATTTTGAGTGAGTGTCCACACTTCTTCATCATTCTTCCATTCATCGCTTTCTTTGGTTATCCAATCTGGTTTGATAATAGAAATGGTACAAAGCAATGCTTACACAGCGTCATCCATTCTTGAGAGTACATTTGCAACAACATTTTTCTTCCCTTTTTTGTAGATGATTTCAAATTCATAACCCAACATCTTTGTGACCCATTTTGGCTGCTCTTCTGAAGATGATATGTGTTCCAAAAATTATTTAAGACTATCATGATATGTTTTTACCTTGAAGTGTCTTCCCATTAGGTAAAGTTTCCATTGCTTTAGTGCATGTAGTATTGCCAACATTTACTTCTCATAAATAGATTTGTGTAAATACTTTCCTTTGATTGGATGACTTTCAAAAGCAATGGGTCTTCCTTCTTGCATTAAAACAACACCAATTCTATTTCCTGAGGCATCACATTCCATAATAGAGGTTCCTTTTTTTTTTCTAAGTATGCCATAAATAAGGCTGATGCTTGGCACATTGCCTATTTAAGATGTTCAAAGGCCTTAGTTTCTCCTGAAGTACAAGAAAATGTATCTTCCTTCAGTAATGTTGTTAGAGGAGCTGCTATTCTCCCATAATTCTTAGCAAACTTGTGAAATACCCTGTCAACCGGGGAAATCCTTGAAGATGCTTTATGGTTGTGGGATTTCCCATTCATTAATGGCTTTAATTTTGTTAGGGTCTACCTTAACACCCTCATGAGATAAAATATGACCCAGATATTCCACCTCCTATACTGCAAAGAAACATTTGGAGGCTTTTTCATATAATTGTTTCTCCTCCAATAGTTTGAGAACCTTGTCAACATGTTGAACATGATCCTTCCAAGATTTTATGTAGATTAGTATATCATCAAAAAATACTAACACAAAATTTCTAAGGAAGGGTTTGAAAATGCAATTCATCAAACCTTGAAATGTGCAGGGTGCACTGGTAAGGCCAAAAGGCATGACCAAAAATTCATAATGACCCTCATGAGTTATATTTTTTTTCTTTTCAGAATGTCTTCACTATTCATTCTAATTTGATGATATTCTTAACGAAGATCCAACTTAGTGAAGTAATTTTCTCCATGTAATTCATCCAAAAATTCATCAATGTTAGGAATGGGAAATTTATCTTTAATAGTGAGCTTGTTGAGCTCCCTATAATACATACACGTGTGCCATGATCCATCCTTCATGTGCAGCAATACTACTGGATTAGAGAAAGAACTTTGACTAGGTTGGATTATACCGACCTCTAGCATTTTCGCAACGATACATTGAATTTCACTATTTTGGGCATACAAATATTTGTAAGGCCTAATGTTTGGAGGAACACTTCCTAGAATCAAACGAATAGCTTTATCATGATCATGAATAGTTGGGAGGCCTTTGGGAGTATCAAATACCTTGGAATGATTGTCAAAGGCTTTTTGGAGATTTGGAGAAATAGATTATGTCGATGTTTGAACCTCTAGTGATCATAATTGTTCAATTATGCCACATTGTTCTTTCTTTAGAATATTTTTCATGCCATTAGATCTTATTATCTTTCCTCGTTTCCCTGTGATACCCATTAATTGAAATTCCTTTCCTTCCCAAAAAGATTTTAAGAAAATTTCTTGAAAATTAAAATCTATCTTCCCCAAAGGTTGTAACCATTGGAATCCTAGTTCAACATCAACACCACCCATTGGAATGGAAAGAATTAGACTATTCAATATATATTCACCCATGGTTAGCTTGATATTATAGAAATTTCTAGAGAAATTTATAGTTCCTCCATTTCCAACCATCACTTGAATATCTAGTGCTGGATATAGGAAGAAATTCAATTCCTTGGCTATCTTACAATGAATAAAATTATGGGTACTACATGAATCAATCAATACTATTACATTTTTCTTCTTGATATATTGTTGAATTCATTTATTCTTTCTTTGGGGTTGGTTCCTAGTGTATATCCTCTTCTTTTGACATTTCTTCTTCATTTTCTTCCTCTTCTTCACAATATATGTAAAATAATTTCTTCTCTGCACTCTTATGAACTTTAATGTATTTTCTATCACAACTGTAACAAATCCCTTTTTCTCCTTTTTCTTCCAATTGTTGTGGTGTCAACCTTGTAGGTTGTGGAAGGCTAGGAGTAGCAACACTTCCATATTTATAGTTGTGAGTGGTAGACTTCCTTGTTTCCATAATTTTGCTTTCAATTTTTCTTGCCACCCTGAATGCCTTATCCAATGAATCAAGTTCCTAAAGGAAAACCTCATGTTGGATTTTATCCTTTAGAGTCCCTATGAAGACACCAATCCTATGCTCCTCTGGAATATAATTTATACTGATATTCAATTTTTGGAAGTCCTCAATGTGCTCTACCATTAAACCCTTTTGCTTGAGATTTATTAATTGGCTAAAGAAGGTGTTTCCCTTTGTATCCTCATAATGCGCTATCATTTCCTCCGTAAAAATTGACCAAGTGACAAGTGGTTTATGAGAACAAAGCCATCAATACCATACATAGTGATTGGATTCTAAATATAAAGTTGGAATGAGTACCATTTGTGTGTGTTTCACATTATGGCTCAATCAAAATGTTGCTCCATCTTAGTATCCATGTTACCGAATTCTTTCCATCAAACTTCCTCATATCGATATTTGGAATATGGTGGGTCTTCAATCCAAAGTTAGAGTCTCTAAAATCACGATTGAAATTAATTTTTCTCTCATCATGAGTTTCATCAAATAACATTTCGCCATTAGGAAGCATTTCTTGTAGCAACTTTGTCAAACCCTCCTTCAAATATTCCATCTTAGAATCCATGTCTGCTTTTAATCGATCCTTCAACCTTCCATGTCTACTTTGAATCCATCCTTCAAACCTTCCATGTTTGATTTTAAACCATTCTTCAAACTATCCAACCTAACTTCCATTTGATTTTTGGTTACTCTTTTCGAGATGGAAATTTGCCACAATTTGTCTCATAATTTTGATATATCATGTTGCATTTATTCGTCTTCTTCGTGCGCCATAGTAGAGATTTATGTTTTCTTACTATGTGTTTCCATTTTCTTGCTTCAAGTAATTTTGGAATAAAACAATGATATTTATGATTCACTATGCCTCTTGAATCACTTCAAACTAATTTTTCAAACAAAACTTATGAAAATCTAAAACAAATACACACATTTTTCTTGCATAGTAGGAGCTTGATATTGAATATGTTGTAGCTCTCTAATTTCAGATCTCCAAAGTTTGAAATTTTTTCTTGTGGTATCCCTATGAGTCTTCTTTCCAACCACACAAGTCATACTGAGATTGGAGTCTTCAAGAAAGCATTATGAACAATATCCCATGATGGCTTGATTATAGGCTCATTTAGTAGAGCGAACTTGTGTAGAATGCCACGTGTTACTGCTTTTAATTTCAACTTTAAAAACGACTACAAACTAAAGTCCACAAAATTTTAGTCACTTTTTAAGAAATTTAAATCTGATGCTCAGAGAGAAAGTTATGCGGATTTTACCTAGGTCACCTATTTGAGAATGAATTCTGGAGCCTGCAAAAACCCTAACTTCCTCATATCATATCTCCAAAAATATAGTGAACAAATATTTGTAATTTGTACATCACATTAAAAAATATTTCATCTCTACGTGTTCCAAATTTTGGCTTCAGAAGTCTTGTAGAAAACAATTTATAGCAAAAATTCCAAGATGGACTGTTTTGGGAAGCTAAAACCTAGAATCTAAAGCTCTGATACCAAATGTTATGTGTTAGGTCCCTATACTACTAGTGTAACCCGTTATTGTTATTAGTACAACCCAATTATTATATTGTTGTGCCCATGTAGTCCCCATATTGTTATTATTGTGCCCCATAGAAGCCCACTATTGTTATTATTGCTATGTCGGCTCTGATTATATTATGATCCCTTAGAATCCTATATATAGAAAGGAGGACTTGTCATTTGTATCATCCAAGAATTATTCATTTGTGTAATGTGAAGGAGGTTGAACCCTCGAAGAGGCTTAATTCTAAGGCATTTATCTCTTTCTTCTATCTTTTTGTGAGTTGGTTTCATAACATTTGGTATTAGAGCTTTGGATTCTAGGGTTTTGTTTCTCTAAATAGGTCATCATGGAATTTTCGCTATAACTTGTTTACTGTGACATTTCAGAAGCTACAAAAAAAAATCCATTTGAGCAGAAATCGTTTTGAACTTCGGGTCTGAATTTCAGAGCTTGTCTCACTATATTTGCGGAGATATGATCTGAGGAAGTTAGGGATTTTGCAGACTCCCAAATTACATTCCAAATAGGTGACCTGGGGAAAATCGTCATAACTATCTCTCTAAGCATCACATTGAAATTTCATAAGAAGTTACAGAAAGAGGACAGATTGTAGCTTTCTGTGTATACACTACAACAAAACCAGCGATTAGCGCCAGATTTAGCGCCAGATTTTAGTGCATTTTTTTTGTAATTGTGATGAGCAACC
>APFE031279899.1:0-12444 GCA_000404065.3 Pinus taeda | reverse complement strand
TGCGGCTACATGCCTCTGACCTGTTCCGAACTGTGTTACAATGAGGCTCGAAGGCCTATTTATTGTTGAGAAACAATGGAAAACCCTTCACATTCCAAAACCTAACCCTAGGAGATGAAACGCCACACTGTGGGCCCCGTTTGGGGGGAAGTTGGTACATCAACTTCCCGGGGTCGTAACTTTAGCATATGATCTCCGTTTGACGCATACAATAGCTCATTATAAAGATGTATTCGAGCAATATCATTGTTGGAACGGGAAACATCGGTCCATGGACTCCCCCGGATTCCCCAAAAAACGTCGTTTAGGGCCTCAAAACGGCTCCGGAAGTTCAGGACCCGAAAAACTGCTAAAAATAGTAAGTTGTGCTACAATTAAGGAAACTGAAAATGCTGAGAAAGACAATGGTGGGGGACCAGGTAGACTTGACAGGTGGCCACCAATATCCACCTGGATCACCAATCCACATCTGTATATGAATGAAGTGTAAGATCTGTATCTCTAGGATACCATAAACCAAAGTTTTGTATTCCTTGAAGATATTTGAAAATCCTTTTGACATCTTGAGGGCTTGATTCCTTCGGATTTTCTTGGATCTTCCAACTATTCCTATTGCATGCATAATGTCAAGTCGGGTACCTATTAGATAAAGCAGTCTCCCAATCATGGATTTGTAAGTTGGTTGATGTACTACTGATGATTCATCATTTGAGCTGAGACTACATCCTATTACCATTGGGGTACATACTGGTTTAGAATCTTCCATGCTATACTTTTTCAAGATCTATTTGAGATATTTGGTTTGTGAAATAAAAATGCCATCTTTATTTTGTTGAACTTGTAGACCAAGAAAATAGGTAACCTCACCAATCAAGGACATTTCAAATTCTTTCTGCATTACTGAAGAAAAATTATGAGTCATGGATTCTTCATTGCCACCAAATATGATATCATCAACATAAACAACAATTATTAGCAATTTATCAGTGTCAATTTTTGTATATAGATTGTTATCTATTGATCGCTTTGAAAAACCCTGTTGGTGGAGATATTTGTTAAGACGGTAATATTAGGCCCTTGGAGCTTGTTTTATACCATAGAGAGCCTTTTTAAGTTTTCATACAAGTTTTGCATCATTTCCAAGAATGAATCCTTCTGGTTTCTCAATATAGACTTCTTCTTCTAAGTCTCCATTAAGAAAGGCAGATTTTACATCCATTTGGTATACTTTTAATTTCTGAAAACAAGAAAGATCAAGAAACATTCTTATGGCTTCAAGTCTAGCAACGGGTGGAAAATTTTCTCGAAAATCTATACCTTCTTGCTGAGCATATCCTTTACAAACAAGTCTATATTTATTTCTAATAACTTCTCCATTTTCAATCAGCTTGTTTTTTAATATCCATTTAGTTCTTATGATATTCTTATCATGAGGTCTAGGAACTAATTCCCAAGTATTATTCTTTTCAATTTGTTCAAGTTCTTAATTCATGGCCTTGACCCAACATTCATATTTTCATGCTTCATTTACATTTTGAGGTTCGGTGGAGGATAGTAATGTTAGATAGCTTAAAGCTTTTGCAATAGTTCTTCTTGTCTAGACACTTGCCTCTTTTTCCCCTAAATTTTGAGTCTCTGGATGATTTTTCTAAACATACCTGGACAGAGTCTTTTCTTCTATTGTTCTCTCTTCTTCTGGTGCTTCATTGGTTTCTTCTTCAGAGCCAGTGTGATTTGATGTGGGAAAATAATCCTCGTCTTCTTCATTGTCATAATCTTTGTTTTTTATCTGTTTTGGATTCTTGCATGCTTCATCAACCACAAAATCAATGCTTTCAATAATTTTCCCAAGTATTTTACTATAACATTTATATCCTTTACTTCGGGAAGAGTAACCAAGAAGAATACCTTCATCTACTCTGGGTTCAAACTTACCAAGTTTTTCATCAGTCCTTTTGATGTAACATTTGCTTCCAAAAACTTTGAAGCATTTTACAGTAAGAGTCTTAACATACCAAATTTCATGTGGAGTTTGAGTGTTGTTCACCCGAACATTTTCTGTTTGAGAATGGCTACGACGATGAATGCAACTTCACCCTAGAAGGTTGCAAGACTTCCAGATTCATCTAGCATAGCTCGAGCCAGTTCATTCTTTCCACCACTCCATTTTGATCAGGTGTCCTTGCAATGGAGAACTTCCTTTTTATTCCATTTTGTTCACAAAAGTCAAAGAATTCATCCAAGGTAAATTCCCCTCCTCGATCAGATCTAAGGCATTTGATTTCCCGATTTGATTCACTTTCAACCAAAGCTTTGAAGGCTTTGAACTTTTAAAATTCTTAATCTTTATGCTTTATAAGGCCGATCCAACACATTCTGCAAAAATCATCAATAAACAATATAAAGTATTCTTCTCCATGAGGTGACTTTTTCCTTGATGGTCCACATAAATCAGTATGAACAAGTTGAAGAGGCTTACTAGTTGACCCTTATTTTTTAATGAAGTGAGATCTGGTTTGCTTACGGAATTGACATGTTTTGCATATTATATTTTTAGGAATTCCGATAACTGGAAGATCACAGACAACCTAGAATCTGCATGCTTTTCTTATTTGAGAAAATCTTAGATGTCCCAATGCCATAGCTAGTTTTCATCGTTTTTGGTTAGGTAGAACTGTTGTTGTGCTCCCTTGAGTATGTATAGGTTGTTTTGAGTTCTTGTTCCTTTGATAACTATTTCTCCTATATCAAGCTCATAAACAACACATGCATTTGATCGAAACACCACTTCATTTCCTTGATCACACATTTGACTCACACTCAACATGTTATGCTTTAAACCATCAACATACATAGCATTCCCAGATTTAATTTTTCTTTCAAGAAAATAGAGCCTTTACCTTTTATGACAGTAGGAGTGTCATTTCCAAAGGAGACATTCTTTTTCTTTTCTAAGGCATTATATGAGTGTAGTTTTTCTTTGTCACCTTTCATGTGTTTTTAGCATCCACTGTCGATGTACCACTGGTTTTCTTGTCCTTCTGCATACAAGGATATACCATATATTTCTATTTGTGGTAATTTCTTTCTCCATGTTTTGCGATTTAATGGAGTTTTCTCCTTTTGAGATATTTCCCAAAATTTACTCCTGCATTGAGACTCTTCATGGCCAAAGTTGTTACAGGTTCAACATTCTACTCCATTTTCAAGAAGAGAAAAGTTATTATAGGAATTTTTCTTGATCCTCGTCACATTCCTTTGATTTTGTGCTTGTCTAGTCATGATGGTTTTGTAAGCGACACATTGAGTAGCTTTGTGTCCAAAATTATGACATGAGAAACATTGACCATTGAAGAAGTTCCTGTGATTATCGAATCTATTGATCTGGTGATTGTAGTTCCTATTCATCTTTGAAACAAACTGATTGTGATTTACATGAGTTTGGTTGTGAGTTTTGTTTATCCTTGGAGTAAACTGAGCTTGCTTTACCTGGTGATCTACCTTATCCCTTTGCTGACGATTGTCATACTGCTCACTATTCTTAGTTGCATCAAGATAAATTTTTGTGCATGTTGACAACTTCTATGATTGAGGTGCTTCTTTAGTATATCCAAGACCTGTCTTTATTAGAGGAGAATGTTGCACTTGAAAATTTCATTTAAGGTTTTTAATCCTTTAGCAAATCTAAGATTGAGAGATTTCGTTTTCTCAAGGTCCTTTCTTAGACCCACAATTTCACATTCTAGTTTTTCATTGTGTTTTTCTCTTTCAGCAAGTTGATATGTCAAGCTATCTATAATCATATTCTTTTCTTCGAAACAAATTTTGAGTTTAGAAATTTCTTCATGAAGTTCATCTTCTTCTAGAGCATCCAAAAATTTATCATCTTCATAAGCCATTAGAAGTCTATAGTCATTACTATTTTCATCTTCATCGCAATTTGATAATCCACCGCTATCTTCATGACTATAGTAGCTCCTTTTACTTACACTTTGTTCTTTATTCCATTTTGTAGATTCCTTCCCTTTATCATATTTATCTTTATGAGGAAATTTAGCAGCATAATGACCGACTCTACCACAGGCAAAACATTTGAAAGGTAGTTTACCTATAAATCTTCTGGAACCTCCTTGAAGCTTCTTGACAAAGTTTACTTCATCTTCTTCTTCTGAAATATATCCTAATTCATTGAGTTCTTCTTTTCCTTTTGTTGAAGCTTTAAATGCGGCTTCTCTCATATCTGATGGGCCTCCTTTTCTCATCTCAAAGGCGACTAATATTTCGTGAAGTTGTGTCATAGTAATAATCTGTAGATCCTGTTTTTCTTCTTTTGCAAATACTTTTGATTCAAATTTAGTAGACAAGGATATTAAAACTTTCTCAACTAAGGTAACTTCCTTTATCTCTTCACCTAGATTTTTCATGCAATTAACAATCTCATCTATACGTAAGAAGTAACTAGCAATACTTTCATCATTGTGCATCTTAATAGTTTCATATTGAATTCTAAGAGTTTGTAGTTTAGCACATTTTACCTGAGAGTCTCCTTCTTAGCTTAGAATGAATTTGTCCCATATTTCTTTGGCTAACTTGAGCTGCATAACTTTGACAAACTTTGACTTTGACAGAATTCCCAATAATGTATTGTCAACCTTGGCATTAGTTTCATATTTCTTTTTACCTGTCATATATGTAGGAATTGTTGATGGAAATGTGTGTCCTCCTTCCACAATTTCCCAGACACCTGTTCCAAGTGATTGAAGGTAGGTTGTGGTTCTTATCTTCCAATAAATAAAGTTTCTCCCATCAAAGATTGACGGTCTGATGGATCCCCCACTTTCTTGATTACTTATAATGATGGATCTTCCTTCAAGCGATCAAGCTTCTTCAGAAGGACCTCCTTCGATACCAATTGTTGGAAATAATACTGAGAGGGGAGGTGAATTAGTATTAGTAACTCAATAATTTTCATATTTGTATATGCTACTTTAGCTAAGTGAACCAACGTGTACATGCAACTGTTATTAAAGCAACCAACGTATATGCAGAGAACCTTTTGATTTACCCAATTTATCATGTATTGGAATTTCACTAGTATGTTAGATATTAATTAGACAGTGCAGTAAAAGTAGAATAAAGCATAAGAATCACCCATGAACACCAAGATATAAGGTGGAAACCTAATGTGGGTAAAAACCACCTGCTGCTCTCCTCTCTATCTTCTTTTAATAATAAGAAAATTTTGTTTACAATGTTGTACTGGTGCAGACTTATACTAGTGCGCAAGCTTCTACCTACAAAAGGCCGCAACCTTCTCTCGTTTTCCAGGTACTATTGGAAGGGAGCTACAACCCCGTTAGCTCTTGTGCTAGCTGATATGTTTGTTGGTATGTAGTTACCGACCTACAGAAGGCTACGACCTTCTCTCTTCCTCCAGGGACCATGTTTCAAATATTTTCAGATCGAATCCATCAACAACATCATAAGAGTAATTCAATCATCAAATATATATGCATCAACCAATCATATTTTGAACCAACCACAACCAAATTAATCACTCACTTTGACTACCCATCAATCTGATCATTCAAACTACTATCACCAGAATATAGTAACTAGAACCGAGAACTTTGCAACAGGAAACAACAGCAACTAAAACATATTTGATGGGGTATATGTTACTTCCATGTGTCGAACCTACATGTATACATGCTTTTCTTAAAGCCAAGCAACGTATACATATACAAATATTTATTCAGAATTCTCTAGCTATTCCAGACCTCAGTTATACCCAGATCATATCATTTACAAAATAATATATGCGCCAATATTTAGATCGAGAATATACATGGGAAAAAACACATAATGATAATTCATTTTACGCCTTAAAATCCTGATCCATCATTAGATCTAATCCCTCATCATCCGCTGAGGTTCATCCTGTGTTCAGATCCAACAATGGACCATAACCCAATAACCTGCATACTAGATCTCATACTTCATGAGATATTCGATACTTACACACCTTCGCCTAATGATATTCTCCTCCTTTTATATTTTTAGTCCTTTCTCAATGCCATGCACCAAAACCACTTAGGACCAATACCTTGGACAATTTACCTACGGTCAATTCCTCAGACTAGATACCTTGGACCAATACCATGGATCAAAATACCATGTACCAAATACTTCAAACAAAAAACTTAGTTTTCCAAGGTATACACACTTTTCTTTCTGTGAAAGTGCATGTGTACATATATGCGACTTGTATAAGTGAACCTGCGTGTATACGCAACTTGGTCATGGTGAACCTGCGTATAACTCTCTTTTTTTATTCTGTGAAGACTGATCTATAAATCTTTCATCTGAGTGAGTTACCATTAAGGAAAATACCAATATCATAATGCCAACAAACCATAATTATTGTGGTGGCCGTGCAGGGTGGTGGAGTCATGGTCATCCACCCCCTAATCTTTAGTGTTATTGTTGTGATGGTTGGGAAGGCCAGTGGGGTTGGTGCCCCATCGACCTATTTATATATTTTTTATAATTTTATTAAACAAACCGAACTTTTTCAAAAATCCATTTTTAAACTGAAGGAGACAAATTAACCGAGTCACAAATTCACCCAAAATCCGGCCTAGGTTGGCTGGAATATTGTGGTTGAATTTGGTCAAAATTTCATCTCCTTTAAGCCTGCCACATGTGTAAGTCAACGCTCAACTTTGACTGCTTCTATCTTCTTCATTCAAACTCAGATTGAAGCATCATTCACATCATTGGAATCAAGGCGACGAGTACTTCGACCTTATGTCAAGCTCATTACCTTTACACCGGTTTGAATTTTGGAGCTTTTCCCATGTCACTGTGTCTGAAGATCCACCTGGATCAATCCTCCCCATTGATGTGATTTTGGACCACCAAAATATTTATCAGTCAATTGGCAAGTGAGTGAATTTTTCCCTCACTCTTTCCTTCTCTAGCCATTTTTTCTTGCTAGGATGCATCCCCTTGAAAAAAACTCGAAGGTATTCCACATCTCCCCCTTTTGAAGTCCTAGTTCTTCTATCAAGGATGATGTCTTGAGGTAACTCATTGAGATACTCTGGTGAAAAATCATCAACTGTAGGAATTGTGCCCACCTCCTCGGTGTCCATAATCAATGGTGGCTTATACAGCTTTAAGTTCTCCACATTCACTATGGAGTACATCTACATATATATCGACAAATCAAGAGGAAAGGCATTATTTCCAATCTTCTCCATAATGGTGAATGGCCCATACTGGATAGGTCGCAACTTCTTCCCTTCTCCCTCCATCTTGTCCTTGCTGATATGGAACCACACTTTATCTCCCACTTGAAATTGATGGTCAACTCAGTGTTTGTCATGTCGAGCCTTGTAACGGGATTGAATTTTCTCCAACTGCTCCTGTACTACTTGGTGAATTGTTTGGGTCCGTTGAATGAACTATTGCACTTTGTCCCTGTCATCAAGTCCACTAGAGTCATCTTCCCTTCCAAATACCATATCAAAAGGGTCCTTTGGTAGGTAACCAAAACATGTCTCAAATGGTGAACGATGCGTAGATGAGTACACTGCTCCATTGTAGGAATGTTGCACATATGGAAGATGCTCATCCTAAAACTTAGGATGTTTCCCACAATAGCCTTGCAACAAATGTACCACGGTGCGGTTGACAACCTCTATCTATCCGTTAGTCTGTGGATGAAATGTTATCCTTCTTTTCAACTTTGTGTCCATCATCTTCCACAAGCCGGTCCAAAACTCTCTGGGAAAGTGAGAGTCCCGATCTAACACAATTGATGTAGGAAACCCAAAGTGAACCCAAACATGCTAAAAGAAAATATGAGCAGTTTGCTCTGTAGTGATATGCTTTTTACAAGGCATTAAAATACACATCTTATTAAAACGGTCAATGATGACATACAAATAGTTGTGACCTTTTCTAGACAAAGGAAAACCTCCTACGAAATCCATCGACACACTTTCCCATGGACGACTCAGAATAGGGAGTGGTGTGTAGAGCCCAATTTTTCTATTAGATGGCTTTGAAATAGAACATATCATACACCCCTTTACATAGCGAGTCGCAATGCTTTTCATATGAGGTGAAAAAAAAATCTTTGTACATGACACAAAGTTTCTTCAATACCAAAATGACCAGACTCAAGGGAGGGGTGGGCCTGTTGGATTACATGTACCCTTTCTCCTCTGGGTATGCACAATTTGCCAAGGTAATACAACAGTTTCCCCTGCAAGTGATAGTTGCCCACCTATGAACCATGGGTTAGTTTTGCATAAATCTCCTTAAATTCATCATCGTTTGCATATTGTTCAACATAAATTTCAAAATATAGCAAAGAATTATGCAAAATAACAGAAGCAGAAATAGGAGCGTGAGATAGCATATCGACCACTTTGTTGCTAGTGCCCTTCTTATATTTTATTACCAGATGAAACTGTTGAAGAAAACCCATCCACCTAAATTGACGAGATTGTTGCAACTTGGTCTGTTACTGAAGATACTACAAGGGCTAATGATCTATATGGATGATGGTCTCCTTTCCGATCAGGTAGCGTTTCCACTTTTTCACACTCTGGACCAAGGCATATAATTCGTTGTCATAAGTGGGATAGTTTATCACAGCCTGAGAGAAATTCTTGGAATGGTAACATATCAGCTTCCTTTGTTGCATCAGTACTACTCCCATGGAATATCAACTAGCGTCTGTCTTGATCTCGAATGGCTATTGGAGATCTAGTAAAGCAAAGACCGGTGCGGTGCTAATCTTTTCTTTCAATGTTTCGAAGGACTTCTGTTGCTTTCCTCCCCATTGAAAGACTTCCTTTACACTTGTCGATGTGTGTAAAGGTGCTGCAATAATAAAGAAATTGGCAATAAATCTCCTCCAATACTGTACTGCACAAAAAAAGCTCCAAACTTCGGTTACACTAGTAGGTTTAGGCCAATTTACAATTGCTTCAACTTTAGAAAGATCAATTTTTAGCTGACCATGACCAACAATATGACCTAGGTAAACCAAAGAGGTTTTCTCAAACTCACACTTTGACAATTTTAAATAGAGTTTTTCATTTTTCAATACATCAAACACTTTCCTCACATGACATACATGTTCATTCCAACTTTTACTAAAGACAAGGATATGATATAGATATACAAGAACAAATTCATCAATGAAAGGCCTAAAGAGATCATTCATGACCCTCATGAAAGTGGCTAGAGCATTGCAAAGTCTGAATGACATCACCATCCATTCGAACAACCCCTGTTTGTTCTTGAAGCTGGTTTTCCACACATCCTGCTCTGTAATTCGGAACTGGTGATACCCACTGCGCAAATCCAATTTGGTGAAATAGATAGCGTTATTTAACTTATCTTATAATTCATTAATGCGGGGAAGAGGGTAACGATTTTTCACCATGAGTTTGTTTAGTGCTTGATATTTCATGTACATCCTACATGTGCCATCTTTCTTTGGCACTAAGACAATCAGTGAGCCACATGGAGAAGTACTCAGTATGATGACCCCTTGGTTCAATAGTTCCTGCACCTACTTTTTGATCTCCTCCATCTCAATGGTTGACATCTTGTACATGCCAATATTCGGTAAATGAGCATCATGCTGCAAATGGATCTCATGTCAGATTTCCCTCTTCAGAGGTAATACATTTGGTTCCTGAAACATCTCATCATAGATAGAAATTAATTCACATAATTCCTTTCTCTGCACATTATCACAAACCTAGAAAGCATCAGAAAATTCTGCATCCTTTCCCCTTACAATCATAAGCATGCAACCCTTACTGGAATTTATAAACCTCTTCATTTGTCCTGCACTTACAAGGTTGGCACTGATTTTAGTTTGATGAGCCCTTATAATATATTCTACCCATATTTTGTGATTTGGTATTTGTTTTCATGACTTAAGAACATTTCCTTTCTATCATAAAGATATGGACTCCCTAACACCATGCCATAGATATCCAATGGTATTACATCAAGTTTCACCTCATCCACTAACTTAGAAGCGATCACAAATTTAACCTTACACTACTTAGTTACATTCAATTTTGCTTTATCACGTATCCATCCAAGTGGGTAAGGTTTTAGATGTGGTGTAGTTTCCAAGCCTAGCTTCTTTACCAAGCACTCTGAAATGAAGTTTTCTTGGGATCTGGTATCAAATAGAGTTTCCACTTTTGTATGATTTATGATAACTTTAATACGAAATAGTTCAATTCTCTTTCGTTCATTAGGAAGAGACTCATCTATCGAACTAGTGCCTTCATGTGATTCAGAATTAACATGAGGTGTAAGAGTACCTTTTGTTCTTGCTGCTGTGATTAATGCTTCATCTCCCGAATCGGATCCAAGGTCTTGTTGCATAGTTTCCAATGTCTTCTACTTGCCTTTTCTTCCATACTTCTTTGGTCTCCTTTTCGGGTATTGTTTCCAACAATGATCATCGTCATGACATTCCCTTTTGTAGTGATTACAATAAGGTATTTCTCCTTCATCTTTCTTCGTTGATGTCATCCTCTTCTCCTTTCCTTTTCCTTTCACTTTGGGTTTTCCATTTGGAGGTTTGAAAGGTGGTTTCTTGAAATGATCATCTCTTTCATTTTTTCCCCTATTCTCAAGATGGATTACCTTCACATTGGTGGAGTCAATAGTAGTTGGTTCAAACAATAATAGTGAATGCCTAAGGTAACTATGTAATGATCCAATATTCAAATTAAGTGCCTATTTTCTAATTTCCTCTGTAAAGCTTTGAACATCCTGACCTTTGCCTTGCCTTAAGTATTGCCTATCCATTAAGGCTTTCTGTTTGTAACCCAAGGGATAGAAATTTTCCTTTAATGTAGAAATGAAACTAGGCCATGAGGAAAGAAGATTACCCACACTCTTACTGCTTCACAATTTTCTCTCCCACTAAACGAGAGCAGTGCTACTCAGCCAAAGAGAGGCTAGTTGAATCTTTGCCTCGTCCTCATCGATCTACTGAATCCTGCAGTAGATTTCAATATACCTAATACAGTTATTAAGCTTTTCTGCATTACTTTCACCGTTAAACATGGTAATATAAAATTTGACATCTCATTTAAAGAAATGTTTCTTAGATGCATCCCTTGAATTTCTATGATTATGGTGATGAGAGGAATAAAAACTTTCACTCATGGAAGCAGAAGGAGGGGGTTCTTCTCCACCATTTCCATGCACTGAACCTTCTTCTCCTGGATTTCTATCTTCTACTTTCTCCAACCTTGAAAGCAATTGACCAACATTCTCTTCCATTATATAGAAGGTTTTGCAGAAATTTTTCTCCTCTTCATGATGAGCCTCTTCATCTGCCATGTTTCTCCTTTATTGTGCATGCCCCACGTCGGGAACGAAAGACTTTAGTTTCCCTTCGCCTCTTCGGAGACTGTTTCTTCTTAGCATACAAACATGCAATTCACATGTAAAAATACCTACTCTGATACCACTTGATCCCAAATCTTTTGCTTATAGATGTGTTATAGAATTACATGCATAAATTGTGGCTTAACAGAGAAAACTTAATTTGCACATGAGACAAGAGGACAAACACATAAAGCATGAAAGAAGACAACAAGACATGATAATAGAGTACATCCATCTTGGACTATGTCTCTGGGCCCTGCTCGATCGATGGGGAGGCCTTCATTCATTAAGTGGCATAAAAAAGAAGAGTACAAGTATCAGTTATGAAAAGGGGTCTTATACCTCCATACTGAAAAATGACCAAAAGACGCAAAACTCTGATGGAGAAACGGACAACACCATTGCGTTCGTGGTGTCGAGAATTGCTGAAACCAGATAAAATTTGTCAAATTCTAACAAAATGAAAATTCGCGCCTCCTGCAAAATTCTACCTCGAATCGCGTGCACTATCTCCTCTGCCCTACCGCACTGAAAAATTACGTTTAAAATATAAATTCTGGGGCATATTTTTCAATAAAATGGTTAGCATAGTTGGTTACGGATTTGTTTAATAGGGAGGAGGTTGGGAGGTCAATCCCTACCTCCTTTTTTTACACACCACCAACAAAAATATTTTAAAGTTAAATGATGGTTGTGTCGAGCCTGCCTTGGGCGGATTTCCCACCGCACCCTCCTCCAATCTGCATGGTTTTTGGCATGTTCATGTAATATGTTTGTTGGTTTTTGTTTCGGTCCACGCCGCAATGGGCAGCACACCTAATCATTGTTTTAGTTGTGGGAGTTGGCAGTGGTGGGCGATGGGGTTGGCAACCCGCGCCCTTACCATAACCATAATTATTCCGGTGGTCGTGTGGGGTGGCGGGGTCATGGTCGTCCACCCCCAAATCTTTAATATTATTTTTATGATGGTTGGGAAGGCTAGCGGGGTTGGTGGCC
>APFE031279886.1:0-12077 GCA_000404065.3 Pinus taeda | reverse complement strand
GAGAATCAATCATCATCAACCATGATTTCTTTGGGGTTTATAATATTTATCTTAGGGTTTATATACCTTGAGTTTATATTATTTATCCCTTGGGTTTAATATTATTTCCTTGGGTTTATAATCCCTTTGGTTTTTAGTATAAATCCCTTGGGTTTATTAATCTAAGGATTTATATTCATAGGGTGTAATGTTATTCATAGAGGTTTTAATATTCATAGGGAAAAATAAATCTTATTCATATTCGATAATCAAACTTATGTATCACTTTTGTAATGATGATGTATAAGAATAATTTTTTTTGGATAATGTCCCCTTTATAGAATACTCTTCTAATCAAATTTGATTAGTTAAGAAATAATAAACATCTTTGAGACAATTTAGGCCATTTTGTGGGTGAATTTTGAACAATTATGTATCAACAAAAACATCTTGAAACTCTTATGTCTAGCCTAGGTTGATGGTAGAGATGTGATTCATAAAGACATGCCTTTATCTTAGTTTGATAATAATAGTGAACTCACGTTCTTATTAAAATAAAATCAATTTCTTAGGTGCCCTAATAAGAAGGACTTGTTGGAAATATAGTTCAATTCTTAGTGATCAACACAACATTGAAATTTTGAGTTCCAAGAGGAAATGGAAAATTTTCTATATGACACATACTTCCTTCTGAATTGTTTTATAATTCCTTTAAATTGAATTTATCTTCCTATTAACATAAGATTATCAATATTGTTAGGATGCAATTTTGTTAATATATTCCAATAGCAGTATCCGATTTATTTGTCTAGATATGAAATATCATGCTTCATGCAGAATAAACTAAAATATGCCCTTTCATAGTTTCTTCTCTTCGAGGTTTCAATGGTGGTATAATATGGTTTAGTCCATTGAATATTTACCCCTTTTAGTAAAAAGAGAACTACTCATTGGGGGGCGTGGCCATAACCTCATTTTAACTTATGACAATAGTTTGTGTATAAAAAAATATATATATACATAAAACATATGTTGGCGTAGGATGTGATATAAGCAAAGGCCCCCTAAGGAGTAGTGAAGGTCATTTTGTACATCTTTCATGATAAATCAATAGTTATTTTTCTTGGATAATACATCAGAATATATAAGATCTTAGAACATGTAACTCTTTAGGTGGTCGATGTTGAGAAAAGGTTAATTGTAATTATGATACAACTAGTTAAAAATATGAAAATCGATACATAATTTAAATTTTTTTAATCTTTTTTCCGTACTTTAAAACTAGTTTGGGATTAATGGGTAGTTGGTTTTGCTTGAATAGATTTATGTCTTATTTCAAAGAAATAATGTGTTTGATTATGATTCTCTTATACTTTTAAACTCACCACAACTCAAGACAACACATCTTTTAATTAACAATAAACATTAATAATAAAAAAGAACATTATTATAGTGAAAAAAGTGAGAGAAAACATATTGAAAATGATAAGTAATATGTAATTCCTTTATAATACATAGCATTAAATACATCATATTTGTTCTAACTCAAACAATGCTTGTTCTTTGTCCTCATTTTAACCCTTGTTTATTTGTGTTTTCCTTTTTGTATTGGTAAAATTGGTTGCCATGTTTTTGATCTAGGGACAAGAATGTAGGGAAATTCAAAGCCTTGATTTTGGTGTCAATAGTTCATTCAAGGCAAATCATTTATTTGTCAGTGGGTCGGAATTAGAGTTAGGAGTTTGGAGAGAAGATAGCTGGGCCAACAAACCCCAGCATGTAAAAGTGAAGGAGTCTGACCCGCCTGATCCTCGACTCAGGCGGGGCCCATTCAGGCAGTCAAGCCATGCTCTAATCAAGACCATCTGTGATTAAAAAATGAAAACTCGACCTTGACCTTCTATGGTGATTTGTTTGCGGAAGAGGGCCTATAAGTGGTTTTGGGCAAAGGTGAAAATCAAATTTGGGTTTTAGCGGAAGGCTATGAGTTCGTGCTACAAATTCTATTGACGAGACTCGAGCTTTTGTGGGTCCATAACCCATAGGCTTAGGATATTTGAGCCATTAGGGGTCGAAATGAAGCACCGCAAGAATTCGGTGTTCATCAAAGCCTCAAGATTGATGTGAAATAATATAATGGTCAAATCTGGATCACACTTTCCTAGTTTGGGTGGATTTTGGTCCCCAAAAGTTTTTATTGAATAATGATAGGAACATTTCCTCTACCATATCCCAACTGTACCTTTTAGGCTTGCCTAGAAGTTGTCTTTTCAACTCAATTGCCACAAAGGTCATGCTACCCCTATCTTGTAGTCCTAAACCTTTTTTTAGAAACTATATTTATTATTCTTTGTCAACTGTCCTTGAGCATTTGGTGCCACATTGTTATTAAACCAGCTCACAAAAATATATAAAATATAGATAAACACCTTAGAAATAAGCCTCTTTGAGGGGGAAACCTCCTTTACATTACACAAATGAACAATTCTTGGATGATACAAATGAAAAGACCTCCTTTCTATATATAGGAGTCTAAGGGGTCATAATATAATCAAAGCTGATATAACAATAATAATGTAAGGGCACAATAATAACAATATGGGGACTACATGAGCAAAATAATATAATAAGGGGGTTGTACTAATAACAATAAGGCATTACACTAGCAGTATAGGGACCTAACATGCCCCTCTCCTTCAAAAAGTGTCCTCAATGCTTGAGTAGTTCTTGATGCTTCTGTATAAAATTCTTGTCTTCCCATGTGGAATTTTTAGCAGGTAAGTTCTTCCACTTGATGGGATACTCTGAAATTGATCAATCTCATAGCTGTTGGGTTCTTGTTTCTGTGATTGCTTGAGGTTCCAATATGTTTTTTCATTCCTCGTCAAGTTTTGGCAATATCGTTTGAACTGGGATCTTCTACAACTTTTGAATGAGTGGTCACACTTCTTCACCCTTGTTCCATTCATCCCTTGCTTCGTTTATCCAATCTCATTGGATAATAGAAATAGCACAAAACAATGCTTCCACATCCTCACCCTTTTTGAGAGTGCATCTACAACAACATTTTGCTTCCCTTTTTTGTAGATGATTTCAAAGTCAAAAACCAACATATTTGTGACCCATTTTTTCTGTTCTTCTAAAGATAGTCCTTGTTCTAAAAAGTATTTAAGACTATCATGATCCATTTTTACCTTGAAGTGTCTTCCCATTAGGTAAGGTTGCCATTTCTTAAGTGCATGTAGTATTTCCAACATTTCCTTCTCATAAATAGCTTCCTTGAGATGTATCTGTAAAAATACCCAATCGCCTACATCAAAACTTCTTTCACTATGATGTTGATCTACCTGTTGTTTCATTTGATTCTGCACCAAAGTGGCGTTATCCTTTAAAAGTTGAAGAACTTGTTGTTGATGCCTAATGTGATATTTCACTGCTTGAATCATTTTCTTCTTGATATGTCCTTCTATATTGAGAGTTTGAGGAGTCCTAATTTCTTCCAATGCATTACAAGATATGGTTGGATTCATTTCTTGATGCTCGATGTGGTCTTCCACTTCTTGAACATTTTTCTTCTTGATATGTCCTTCTATATTGATAGTTTGAGGAGTGGTAATTCCGGCCAATGCATTACAAGATATGTCCAGATTCATTTCTTCTTTCTCGATGTGATCTTTCATTCCTTGAACCTTTTTCTTCTTGATATGTCCTTCTATCTTGCGAGTTTGAGGAGTGGTAATTCTTGCTAATGCTTTTCTTCCTCCTCTTCATAATCTAAGTAAAATAATTTCTTCTCAACACACTTATGACCTTTAGTGTATTAGCTATCACAATTGTAACAAAGCCCCTTTTCTCTTTTTTCTTCCAATTATTGTCATGTAAACCTTGTAGCTTGTGTAAGGATAGGAGAAAAAACACTTCCATAATTATAGTCGTAAGTGGTGGAATTCCTTGTTTCCATAATTTCACTTTCAATATTTCTTGCCAACCTGGATGCCTTCTCCAATGAATCAGGTTCCCAAAGACGATCCTCATGTTGAATGTTATCCTTTAAAGTCCCGATGAAGACATCAATATTTTGCTTCTCTGGAATATCATTTACCCTTATATTCAATTTTTGAAAGTCCTCAATGTGCTCTGCCATTGAACCCTTTTGTTCGAGATTTATTAATGAGCTAAAGAAGGTGTTACTCTGTGTATCCTCATAATGTGCCATCATTTCTTCCGTGAAAATTGACCAAGTGACAAGTGCTTTACGAGAAAAAATCCCTTTATACCATAAAAAATGATTTAGAGTAAATATGAAGATGCAATATGTACCTCTTGTAATAGTTGAACCTCATGTAGATCAAAATATTTCTCCATCTATAGTATCCAATTTACCGGATCCTTGCCATCAAACTTCCTCATATTGTCTTTTCTTGATTTTAGGAGCTTGATCTTGAAACGAATATAACTTGGTAATTTCAGATCTCCTAGTTCTGAAATTGCATCCTGTAATATCCCTCTGAGTCCTTTTTTAAACCCCAAAAGTCTAATCAAAATTTGATTCTCCAAGAAAGAGTTATGCCCAATCTCCTAAGGTGACCTGATTATATAATGTTTCAGTAGAGAAAACTTGTACGACGTGCCACGTGTCACTGTTTCGACCTTCAGATCTGAAAAATATACACAAAAAACTAAAGTCTGTCCTCTTTCTGTAACTACTTATGAAATTTAAATTTGTTGCTTAGAGAGAACGTTATGACGATTTTCCCAAGGTCACATGTTTGGAATGTAATTCGGGAGTCTCCAAAAACCCTAACTTCCTCAAATTATATCTCCGAAAATATAGTGAAAAAAGATTTGAGATTTAGACCCGAGCTTCACCAAGGTTTTGACTCAAATGGGTTTTAATTTCAAAGTCTGCACCTTTGTAGAAAAAATATTATAGCGAAAATTCCAGGATGACCCGTTTGAGATGAAATTTTGGAGCTTGCAAAAATACTAACTTCCTTAGATCATATCTCCGAAAATATAGTGAGACAAGATTTGAAATTCAGAAGCAAGGTTCAGACTGATCACTTCTCAAATGGGTTTGTTTTTTAACTTCTGAAACATTGTAGAGAAAATGTTATAGCAAAAATTCCACGATGAGCGGTTTGGAGCAGAAAAACCCTAGAATCCAAAGCTCTGATACGAAATGTTATGAAACCAGCTCACAAAAAGATGGAAAAGATAGATAAATGCCTTAGAAATAAGCCTCTTTGAGGGGGAAACCTCCTTTAATTACACAAATGAACAATTCTTGGATGATACAAATGACAAGACCTCCTTTCTATATATAGGAGTCTAAGGGGTCATAATATAATCAGAGCCAACATAACAATAATAATGTAAGGGCACAACAATTACAATAGTGGGCTTCTATGGGGCACAATAATAACAATATGGGTACTACATGGGCACAACAATATAATAAGGGGTTGCACTAATAATAATAAGGGGTTACACTAGTAGTATAGGGACCTAACAACATCCTTTACAGAAGGTTGACTTGTTCATCTTCTTGATCCAACATGAAAGGCTCATAGAGTTTCAGATTCTCTACATTCACCACTAAGTATATGTGCATGTATGGTGGTAGATATGGGCTATAGTTGTTATCTCCCACCTTTTCTAGTATCTCAAGGAACCATATCTAGCCTCTCCATGTCTAGTTTTTTCAATTCAAAAAAGTTTGCACTTTGAAAGACTTGATCCCTATTTACTCTTGATAAATCTATGTAATAAAGAGTTACACAAAGAAATTTTTACGTTTAATTTTTTTTTATAAGTAAATAGTTCTATTTATTTATTTTATTATTTTATATTTTTTAATTTTAAATGCAAATATTATGATTTTTTGTGTTATTTATCTCTATATAATATGTTATAACCTTTTTTATAGTAAATATTAATAAAAACATATAATTTTTAAGAAATGAGATTTTTTTTTTTTTTTTTTTTTTTTTAATTATGAATTACTTTTAGTTAAATTCATATTAGGAGATTTTATTTAAAATAAATATTGAAATATTTTAGTGAAAAAGAAAGTAAACTCTTGGAGAAAATAATTGAAAGGCCAAGAAAAAGGAGATGTAGAAAAAGAGATATGTTGCTCGGTGATGGTGAACAAGAAAGTAGGTAGACATCTACAATTAGAAAAAGTTGTGTATAAGGATCCTACCATGTGAAGAAATCTTGTGGATGTACGGAAAAACATTTAAAAGGAATATTGTGGATGTACAAAAAAACATTTAAAAGGAATCTTGTGGATGATGGAAAAATATTTAAAAGGGAAATTATGGTGAATTCATGAAATGAAAGAAAGTGAGAATTTTTCAAAACTTTGTTGCATGCTATCAACTCTCTCATTAAAGAAAAAAGAAAGTGGAAATGTCATGATGGTAGGACCAGGTTGGTCTTCCACTACCAAAGAAATATGACAATTGTGAACTGTTCTTCCTTCGAGTAAAACAAATCAAATAGCATCGTGTTGTCACGTCGACTCTCCTTGTCATACTTAAACATCATATCAGAGTGATTGTGAAGGATAACCTCTATTTTATATTTTAATAAAAAAGTGGTTATTGATCGCTAGGTTTCTTTCACAAATATACGACATTTTCTCATGGTGGAAGACAACCCGATTTCCATCTTCTCATGGTGATGTCACTATTGTCGGATTTTGGGGGAAATGCTCAAGCAGGAATGGGGGAGTGCAGACATAAGAATTCAATACTTGGTTTTTCAACTGTGGTGGGTTTTGGACACCTAGATACCGCGAGTAAAAAAGATGATGAAAAATAAGAGTAGATTTTTAAAACAATTGGTAAGGTGGATCCATTGATATTCAAAAGAATTCAATACATGCAATGCTTTGTTGTTGGACTTTTAATAGTGACAAGTCAGGTCCACTTTTCACATGGAGAAAAAGTTGTGCAGTGTTATTCATGTGATTATCATTTGTTCATCGGATTTTTTTGAGTGTGAAATAAATTGGAATAACTTAGTTTAAAGAATTTACAAATTAGCATAGAAAATAATGGAAATTTTTGCAAGATTATGATAAAATACGGTAGAAAATTTTGAAAATATGGGTTAGAGTTGTCAAACTTTAGGGTTTTGGGTGCCCCAACTTCTTGATGGTGCTAAATCTCTTTTCACCGTCAAAAACTGATTCAAACCCTCCAACATTTTGATTTTTTGAATTTGTTCCTAGAGTCCGACAAAAAATCTACCATTGAGACGAATTTGTGGCGTGTAGAGTGGGGTCGTAAGACTTTTGTAATGCTTTGTTGCGGGGTCTTCAACTACAGTGTGCCTTGGGTAGACAATGTAATTTCAAGACCACTTTTTTGACCTTTTAGTATATATTTAGGTTGATTTTTGTGAGATTTTTTGAAAAGTAAGCTTTAACTATGTAAATTGCATAATTTTATTGTCATGAAATTGTTTTAGTGTTAAAATTATTTATATATTAAAAACATATTTTAAATAATAAAAAATCACAATCTTATGAAAATATTTATTCCAACTATAAAGGTAAAAATGTTTAGTGAATAGACTGATTTTTTTAAAGTTGATGGTATGGTGGAGCATAGTGGATATTTTGGTCTTTCTTGGCATTTTTTCACTCAATTTTACTTTAAATCTGGTAGTTATTCTTTAAAATGGTAAATTTGAGTTGTGTAATTGTTGTGTGCATCTTTTCAGACGTTGAATCCATTTTATGTAGGGGAGAGCCTTATGTTGTTGTGTAGGGACGAGTACTAGTTATAGTACTAGTCCCACACATCCATCAAAAAATCACCATAAACCATAAAAAAGATGCACATAAATAATTTATATTAAGTTATATAATTATGTCCTAAATGGGCCCATATATTCATTGGACCAACAACTATCAAACACCAAACCTTAACATCACAAGTTGACAAGACATAATGTCCCAAGTACCTCCAACTCTGAATTACGAATTAAGTCAAAATGCACTACAAAACATTCCGTTGAATTTTGTCCAGGAGTACACCTATCCCATCAAACAACCACCCACTGATTTCCACTAGAGAAACACATCCCAATGCTCAGTAATACCTGCACAAGAATAGGTGAAATGTGTGCCAGTCATATCTACATGTGTGTTTAACCATTCAACCTATTGAAGACAATAAATGACAACATGCAATTCAGGAATTAGTTCAGAGGATGCAATAAATGACACTAACCCTTTCAATTCAAGTATTAAACACACCAACATTTTCAATTCAGGAATTAAATACAAGAAAGCATAAGGATCAACCATGAAATATTATCAGCCATTTGATCATGTACAAATCAATCCAGAACATACATTAGAATTTGGGAGATGGAAATCCATGCCAATCCTCCCTAGCAATTAAATTCTAGATCAAAAAACTATAAAACATCAACTCTTACTGACTTTCATTTGAAACATTCATTCTACTCATCAGTTGTTGGAGACATACAATTAGAGCGTTCAGACACTGTTACATTCATTCTATTCATCAGTTGTTGGAGACATGCAAACAGAGTGTGTGCACAATGTTAGATTCATTCTATTCATCAGTTGTTGGAGACATACAAATAGAGTGTGTGCACAATGTTACATTGATTCTATTCATTAGCTGCTAGAGACTTATAGGTTTGTTTTTGTTGAATAATGTTATCAATTTTGTTGGATAATTTTATTTTTGTTGAGAAACAAGGGTAAATTAAAGCCATTATAGCCAATATCACTTGTTAAACCTATCACAAGATCTGATTAAAGAAGCTTTTTTTAAATGAATAATGATACCAATGTCTATTTATCACTTGTATATGCTTAATAGAAATTCTCTTTTAAATATTAGATTATCAAATTAAGACGAGATAACTACAAAATTGCAAGAGCAGAACTACAAGGAATTAGACAAATGAGATGCAACAAATAATCACTTATTTCGTTATGAGGAATATTAAGAGCAAGGTGTTTAAGATCCTACAGACTGACCCATAGACATTAAAATGTTATTTAATCGTGATGATAATGTAGACATAGTAGATGAATTTATTTCCCTTGATTCCATGGGTCTGCTCATGATGGGGGAGGAAGAAGAAGTGTAGGAGGAGGAAGTGTACTTAAATCATGACCATACCTTTAACCTGTCACCTACCCAGCTCAAAATTGTGTATAATAATATCATGGTGGATGTGAAATAAATATGAGCTATGACAAAGATTGAATGCACCAAATTTGAGAAGGGAAAAGTGTTATAACTCCAAATCTCACTATTATGGTTTGTGATGCTGCACTCATGGCCTAGGGCAACCCCTCCTTCCAGACCTGGTCCAAAATCTAAAAAACAGTGTTTTATTCCCTGTACGTGACATTGCCCTGAGTTAAACGCGTGTATACGCGGGTTCATATATACCCAACCCGCGTATATGTATTCAAACACTTAAAAAAATATATACAACTCCTTATTTTCGGGCGGAGATCGCGGGTTTTACCTGCTGATCACCTGTTAGTGCCCGTGGCCTCAACTGTTCCCAACCAATTCCTAACTAAAAAACTACTTTGGAATTGGTATAAAAATACACCAAAGGGAAGGCCTAAAGGAGGAGAGAAGAGAGAGAAAGGTTATTATACTGAGATTTCCCCCTGATAAGGTCTGAAGACCCTTGTGCCTTCTGCACTTCCCCCATTTGTACAGGAAACCCTTGTTTCCTTGTGATTTGATGTTCATCCCTTAGTTATGACATCTTGGAGTGAGTATTGGAAGGAGATCTACTAGAGGCTTGAGGTAGGACGGATCCAGAAGGAGGTTGAGCTTTGAGCCTGCAGAGGTTGCTCAGGTGATATTGCTCTTTTCTGTACTATTCTATTTGTCTAATAAAGAAACATGTCTTGTTCCCGATATGCTTCTTTCTTTATGTTAATGATGTTCATGTTTGAATTTCATGTATGAATGGATGTATAAAAGTTTATAACTAACTCCTTTCTTGTATAACATAAAGATGATTTTCATATAGATCTTTGTCCATATATTGCTGCATTCTTTGGAATTGTTGGTTTTGCAGGGAAAAGGAGCGGAAGGGACATGAAGAAGGGTTTGGACCCTTGAGGAACTACCCAAACGTAGGACTTGAGGTACGTCCTTCTCACCTTAGAAATAACTTTTTCTAGCATAATGGCTGTGTGTGTGCATGTTTCTTGATTCAGACAACTTTCAGTCTGCTAGGGTTCCACCCAAGAGCCTTAGGGGATAAAATCCCTCAACAGAATTTGTGACTCCGTTGGGGACAACACTCTTGTTGTTCCTAGTTTGGGCGTTTGTCAAGCCTATCAGGGCTCAGTTGCTTGCTGGTTTATTGTTATTGTCTGGTCTATTTTTGACTTCTGAGTTTTACCAGTTTCTTGAGTCTCTTTTTTATTTTTCCTGAAATATTATATACACGCTGTTTTGTTTAGTTACAGAAGTGTATAAATGCTTGCTGTCTGAAGTAAACCCGCGTATACGCAGGTTTCCTCAGAAACAGTCGCGTATACATGCAGTCTGCACTAAGTACAGTCACGTATACCTGGCAACTTTCAGGATTCATAAATCTTTTTGTCTCTGGAGTGTGTCTGGTGCTTTAAGTCAGTTTTGAACAGTCATCTTTGTCAGTATCAGTTCTTTGTTTTACAACAAGCATCCTTACTCCGATTTCTCTCTAATTATAAGGAGTTTTGGTCTTGTTTTGTGTTTGCAAGTGTCATAATCTTTTTGCTAAAAGCACGCAAGATTTCTTTATTGGAATCTTGGCTGCTCTGAGTGATCAGAGCAGAAAGATTGTTATCAATATTTGTGTTCAACTTTGCTTCTTGGTGACTTTTTTGTTTGCTTAACGAAATCGATCTTTATGAACATTTACTTCTTTGTTTCATCAAAGTTGTCATTTTGATACTTTCTTGAAACTGTCTTTTTGATCTTTTTTGGTCTTGGTTACCAAAGCTTTCCTTGTTGCCTTCGATTGTCAAAAATCCTTTTTAAACACATTTGTTTTTTGTTGAGTTTTCGTTCTTTGTTGGGTGTCAACTTACAAAAAGTGTTTCTTGCTTGTTGTTTCAATCGCGAAGTGTCAGTTTTTGTTGAGAGCATTTTCAAAAAGACTTTTTTTTGTTGCTACTTTCAAGTGAACTTTTTTAAAAGTTTTAGTTTTGCTTTCTTGAATTTGCTTTTCATTTAGTTTCCTTTTGTTGAATGAAAGTGTATTTTTTTGTTATCTTGAGTTTTGCTTTTAGTATTTAGACGAATTGTAGTCTTATATTCCATCTAAATATTGTAAGTGGCAAAAGAAAATTTGATAAACAAAGCAACTTTCATTTCTTGTTTTAGAGTTGTTTTCGATTCTTGCATCTTCACTATACTTTGCATTAGTTTGCATAGTTAAAGCATTAGCAATTCTTTTGGTTTTTGCGTGTGTGAAGTGTGTTGCAAGAAAAGAAAAGAAAAGTTTGTTTCATTAGAAGTTTCCTTCTGAACCCTGTAGATTCCTCTTTTCATCGAAAGAAAAATGATTGCATTCATGTAGTTACTTTTTCTTTGATTTTTGGTTGAGTCATACACACATCATCAAGTTTCACTTCCATCATCCTTTGACTTAAAGAACAACCCTTAAAATCAAGCGCCAACTAAAATCAACTTGAACTTTTTCTTTTAAGTTAAATACACAAAAAAGTTTTAGGATTTTAGGGCCTTGGATTAGGCGAGTGGAGAGTTAACTCTCCAAGGCCGTTTAAACTGTCAAACATAGGAGTATGAATAGAGAGTGCAAATCCAATAGCGTTAGGAAGACCAGGAAAGCTCCGGATCTGGGAGTTAAGCACGAGGGTTTTTGAAGACAAGGAAGAGAGATACCCCCTCTCCTACTTATCTGATCTTACCTCACGACTGTTCCGCCTGGCTTCTGTGACGAGTTGGTATCCTTAGTTGCCACTCCTAGGGAACTACATAGGTGGCTGCGGAGGGGAATCCCGTGGCACTTGAGGTCGACGTTGCATCACTCTCAACGGTACTACTGGAGGGCACCCT
>APFE031279883.1:98367-159582 GCA_000404065.3 Pinus taeda | reverse complement strand
ATCCCTGGAGTTCAAGAGGCAATATTTGAATTAGGAGACTCTCCCACACTACCCACCGAATCTGAGTTAGGGAAAGACCCTTTTCTTACTTCTACAGGAAAACACATTGTAATTGAGGAAGTAGAATCACCTGAAGAAGAAGAGGGAGAAATTCCTCCTAGTTCGCCACTAGTAGAAGAACCAGAGGTCTCTGAAATCTCTGAGGAAGCTATCATGACAGAGGAAGTAGTAAATGGATTTGGAGGAGGTAGAGGTAGAGGTAGAGGAGGAGGAAACAATGGAGGAGGTAGAGGTAACAACGGGGGAAACAGGGATGGAGATAACTCATTTGTATTTCCTATAGTCGATGAGGAATCTCAAACAACAACGAAAAACATCTCACCATCTGTCCTCCCAAACTTTTATGGGTTGAGAAGTGAGGACCCTGAAACATTTTTATTTGAGTTTGAAGTCATGTGTGAACTTATGATTACATGGAAGATGCTCAAAAACTCAAAGTTGTTTCCTTCAACATTAAAGGGAGCTGCTCTAAAATGGTTCATAGGATTAGTCACTCAATCCATTAGGACTTGGAATGACATGAAACAAACATTTTTGGATAGATACCTGGACTATTTTATGCCCACCAATCATAAGGTTGAGGTATTCAAAATGGTACAAAAAGAAGATGAAAACTTGGAGGATTTACTTGAAAGATTTAAATACAAACTCAAAAGAGCAAAAATGAATAACCTAGATGAAGAAACCTTGAAAGCCCTTCTATTAAAAGCCATTAGAGCTGAATGGATAGATATTTTTAATATGATGGGGAAAGGAGATATATCTCAACTTCCACTTCATGATATAGCAGAGCTATGTGTCCATATCTCAAGGGGAAAATCTAAAACTAGAAAAGGGCCTAGAGATCCTTCTCCCATTAGAGAAAATAAATCTGCAACTGGATCAATGAGTAGGGCTGAGATTGGCAACATGCTTGATGAGTTCAAAACAAATATTTTACGGAGTCTTAGTGAGCAACTAGACACCCTTAAGATACAAAACAAGCAGAAAGCAGAAGCTGAAGCTCTGGCCATCTTTTGTCCAAAATGTAGGAAGAAACATGCTATAAGGGAATGCCCCTTGGATGCAAAAGTTGTAGAAACATGCGCGATTTTCTCAAAAAGCCATGAGACTAAGGATTGTCCTTCAATTCCTGGGCTCAAAGCTATCTTTCAAGAAGACCCAAATTCAATTGAGTCTCTCTATTTTGTTTCAAGGAGACCTTAGGAGGGGCAAAAAAATCAAGGGTTTAATAACCCCACGAACTTTCAACCCCCACCAAGTTGGAATCCTTCGCAACAACCTTGGTCCCAACCTCAAAATCCATTTCAATCATGGGTACAAGGTATGAAAAATCCTTATGGGAGATTTTCTCAATTTTATCAATATCCTCTGTCTTTTCAAAACCAACAAGTTCCACAACCTCCAAATCAGAATCCACAACTTTCATTACCATTTCCACAACAACAACCTTCTCAACAGAATCCAAATTTCCAACTCTTGCTTCCATTCCAACAAAAGACAAATCAATTACCTTCCCAGCCATTTCCAAGTCCAAATAATAAAAACCCTCAAAATGCTTACATGGTAGAAGGACAACAATTTCCTACCTATATGATTGTTCCTCTCAATGATGTACAACTCAGATCTAGTAGAGTTTTAGACAAGCCTTCTATAGATGCTCAAAAGCAAAGCATTTCTGAGGAAGAATCTCTTAAAGCCAATAAAGGTTATAAAGCATCTCTTCAAAACCCATGCACTCAAGAAGAAAATGAAAAAGAATCAAACCCCACAAATCCTATAGCCGAGCAACCTGCATCTTTATCCACACCTCCTTTTCCTGAAACATTACAAATTGATAAAGGAGTGGAAAAACAAATCTTGTTGCCTGACTATGATTTTCTAGATGAATTAAAGAATGTCTGTATCAAGATTCCCTTGTTACAAGCCATTAGAGAAATTCCTATTCTAGCTAAAACAATAAAGGAGTTGAGTCTCAAAATACCAACAAGGAAACCAAGAGATACAAGAAGAATCCACTTGGTAGGAAAAATTGTAGATATCATGATGGGAAAAGTTACCATGCAGAAGTATGTAGATCCCGGTAGTCCAATTGTCAAAACTCATATCAATGGGGTAGAAATTCCAAATAATTTGATTGATCTAGGGGCTTCTATCAACATTATGAGTAGACAGACTATGGAATAGCTAAAACTTCCTAATTTTCTTTTTACACCTACTTTACTGCAACTTGCAGATCGATCAATTATTAAACCAGATGGTGTATTAGAAGACATTTCGGTCTCCTTAGATTCTTGGGAGTATCCAGTGGATTTCATGATTTTAACTCCCAAGAGTAATCTAGGAGGGTACCCACTCATTTTACGAAGACCTTGGCTAGGCACAGCTGATGCTTTTATCAGTTGTAGATCATGGGATATGTATATTTCTGATGGTAATTCGCAAAGAAATTCAATCTGAATCCTTCAGCAAAAACAATTACAGAAATAGGAGATAATGAATGGGTCGATGATGAGGACACTATACAACCTGTCTTTACCATTTCTGAAATCAGTGAAGATAGACAAATTCTGAACACATTAGAAAATTTTGAAACCTCTTCAGAATATGACCACACACAATCTCAGTTAAATTCTAACATTGAGTATCTATCATCTAGACAAATGTCTCTTTACTCTATGGAAGAGTTTGGTAGTTTCACCACTGATATTTTTCCAGGTAAAAAATTGAATATCAACAAAAACTTGTAAAGAGTACAACAGGAAGAGCTAACCAAAATCTTGCAAAAACATTCTACTGCATTTGCATGGGAGTATACTGACATGAAAGGTATTGACCCTAAGACTTGCATTCATTACATCTACATCGGGGAAAACAGTAGACCAATCAGACAACCTCAGAGAAGGATGAATCCAAATCTTAGAGAGATAGTGAAATAAGAGCTCCAAAAACTACTCAATGTAAACTTCATTTATCCAATTTCAGATAGCCGATGGGTTTCTCCTCTGGTTATAGTACCTAAAAAGAATGGTAAATGGAGGGTATGCATTGATTATAGGGAATTGAATAAAGCAACTTTAAAGCATCACTTTCCTTTACCCTTTATCGATTAGGTATTAGATACTCTAGCAGGCAAAAAGTACTTTTCATTTCTAGATGGTTTTAGTGGCTATAATCAAATTCAGGTGGCACCTGAAGATCAAGATAAGACCACATTCACCTGTCCATGGGGAACTTTTTCTTACCGAGTGCTTCCTTTTGGATTATGTAATGCACTCGCAACATTTCAAAGGGCAGTACAAGGAATCTTTTCTGATCTAATCCATGATTCTATAGAGGTCTATATGGATGATTTTACAGTTTATGGTGATTCATTTGAAGAGGCATTAGAGAATTTGGAAAAAGCACTTATCAGATGTAAAGAAACAAATCTTTCATTGAGTCATGAAAAATGCTTTATGATGTTTACTGAAGGAATTTTTTTAGGGCATCATATTTCAGGGGATGGAATTAAAGTTGAAGTCATCTCCAAGTTGCCTATTCCAACTTGTCAAAAAGATGTTAGAAGTTTTCTGGGATTTACTGGGTATTATAGAAGATTTATAGAAAACTTCACCAAAACAGCATCTCCACTCTTCAAATTTCTTATAAAAGACTGTGAATTCAAATGGGATCCTGATTGTCAATCAGAATTTGAAACTTTGAAAACAAGAATATCTAAAGCACCCATTCTGAGAGGGCCAAATTGGAAACTTCCTTTCCATATTTCTACAGATGCTTCAGATACAGCTCTAGGAGCTGTGTTGGGTCAAAAGGATTTAGTTCCTTATGCCATTTACTATACCAGTAAAACTTTGATTCCCATTGAGTTGAACTATACTGTGACTATAAAAGAGTTTCTAGTTGTTGTTCATGCAATTAATAAGTTTAGACATTATATAGAAGGCTATGAAACTTTTGTCCATACTGATCATTCTGTGATTAGATATCTAATGAACAAACCTGTTACTAATGGCAGAGTTACAAGATGGCTCTTACTTTTACAAGAATCTAGTATTACTATGTTGGATAGACCGAGAAAACAAAATACAGTAGTTGATTTCTTATCTAGGATCCAAAATACTAAAGAAGATTCTCCTGTAGAGGATAAGTTTCCAGATGAGTATTTGTTTGCAGTAACTAATAAGATTCCTTGGTATGCAGATATTGCCAACTATTTGGTTACAGGGAAACTGCCTCCACATCTATTTCCTGGTGAAAAAAGGAAAATTGTTTAGGAGAGTTCAAAATATTCATGGATTTCTAACGGATTGTTTAAAACAGGGCCAGATTGTTTGATCAGAAGATGTGTTCGGGAAGATAAAATCCCTGACATCCTCAAGGCATGTCACGATGAGCCATGCGGTGGGCACTTTGCTGACAAATGGACGACCTATAAAATCCTTTCTTTAGGATATTATTGGCCTTCCCTTTTCAAGGACACAAAAGAATATGTCAAAAGGTGTGACAACTACCAAAGAGTAGGGAAACCGACTCTTTCAAATGAAATTTCATTACAACCTCAGGTTACTCTTTGAACCCTTTGAAAAATGGCTTAGTTTCATTGGACCCATTAATCCACCATCTAAGAAAAGAAGTATATATGGTATCACTGTTATGTAACTATGGGTAGAAGCAAAGCATTATTTTCTGCTTCTGACAATTCATTTTAACTTTCTTTATGGGATATGTTTTTTTACTTGCTTTGGTGTCCCAAGAGAAATTGTGACAAATCAGGGAAGTCAATTTACATCCAACATGATGGAGAAGCTGATGGAAGAATACAAGATCAAGCACAGGAAATCTACTCCTTACCATCCGCAAGAAAATGGCCAAGTGGAGTCTACAAACAAAATCATTGAAAGTATCATCACCAAGACTATTCATCTACATAGAAGAGATTGGGCTGAAAGGCTTCCTGAAGCCTTATGGGCCTATAGAACTACATGGAGGAATACAACATGACATTCTCCTTATGAGCTTGTTTATGGGAAAGAAGTCATGTTCCCCATTGAATTTCAAGTTAAAAATTTCAAGGTGGCAGTTCAGTTGGGGATGGACCTATCAGAAGCCCAAAAACGCAGAATGGAGCAGTTGAATGAACTAGATGAGATTAGGCAAGAAGAAATTCTAAGAATTGATCTAGTTCAACATCAAAGAGCTAAGTGGCATGATAGATATATCAAAGAGAAAAAGTTTCAAGAGGGAGATTTGGCATTATTATTTGATTCGAAGTTTAAAGACTTCAAAGGAAAATTTCAGACTCATTGGCTTGGGCCATATGAGATCGACAAAGTATTTAACAATGGAGTGGTAAGAATCAAGACCATTGATGAATTTCAAACTCCTCTTATTGTGAATGGCCACAAATTAAAGATTTATCATAAGCCACTCTCAAAAGAAGAATTTGTGAAAATGTTTCAAGAGAATTCTGCAATAAGGTTGGTGAAGAAGAATTCTTCTTCCCCACCAACCTAGCCTTTATTCTTTTCTGTTAAAAAAAATAAAAAATAAAAAAATAAATTTGTATAAGCCTGAAAACCAATCTCTGATTGGAAGTCTTATACAGAAAATGTAGAGTGAAAATCAGGGACACATGACACTCTATATTTTCCAAAAAAAAAAAATCTTTCTTCATTTCATTTCCATTTTCACTCCACTCACTTCATCCCACTCCATCTCATCCATTTCATTTCATCAATAAAAGTTTTTTCCCCCATGATCATTTCCATTCCGATAGTTATTGTCTAACTATCTCTATTTATCTAAGTGGTTGCTGTGCCAAGTTTCCGCAGTTGGAATCAGTTTCTGTAGCCAGAAGCAGTTTCCGCAACCACCACTCTATTTTTCAAATTTACAGTCAAGATGTTAGTGCAATAAAATGAAAATGCAGGTATGACTAAGCATATGCTATGAAGACATGTATATGGAGCATCTACAGACATCAATAAGGAGCAATTGAGTAAGGGCTAATGGACAACAAAGACAAGGCTTCCAAGGTATGGGCAAAAATTTCTTTCAAATAGCAATTAAAGGCACAATTTTGCATAGTTATTGAACCTTAAAGCTCACTATGTGCAATGATTATTACGATAGATCCACTACCATTCCACGACATTACTCCATAAACCATACATTTACTCCCTAAATGGTCTCATCATTATTTTTCAGGTTCAACTTATAGATGACTGCACTCCCACACTCCACTTGTATTCATGAGATGTGACCTATGTAAATACAGCTCCTCTCCACCGTACTTCGTGTAGTCATTTTATCAACGTGTAACATCTCTCACGCAGCTATTCAATTCAAAATTTCAACGCCATTTCACTTTTGTTAAAGCTACACCCCATTAGCATACGTCTCCATTTCATCTCGGCTGCTCATCCTCTATTTCCACTTACAATTCCTGAATACCCCAATTCCCGTATCCATCTTCCATTTTCGGCCATTGTTCTTCCCCAAACCTTGCAACATAGCCGTCTCACCTCCGATAAAACCCTCATATAATACATAGTTGAATTCCAGAGAGAATTTTAAAGGAAAAGATGGGATGGTTACTGAGGGCAGAGCCGGAAGGCCTTAAGTTTTTAGGAGGGTACCCTCAGGCAAAAGAATTGCTGAAGAAAGCTAAATGGCTCCGTTTCATTCAGAAATTCAAGGGCCATAACAAAGAAGTAATGAAAGCCTTTGTAAGGTCTTTCAATGACCAGGTGGTGGAGATTGGAGACCTGAAGTTCACGGTCTCTGAAGCCTTAATTGCAGCTGCTACAGATTTTCCTCAAGAAGGTGAGTGTTGGTTTAAAAACAAATGGACGAGCAGGCATGGAGAATTATATTGCATAACCCAGGTATGGACGTTACTATATTTACAAGAGGGATTCATGTTCATGCATTGATAGAAGAATGGGTCGGCTTACTATTAATCATTCAAAAGTTTATCACTTGTGAAGGCTGATTTGGGATGATGTACGTGTATCACACTAGGCTATTGATGAACTTTTTAGAGAAACAAACTCTTAATCTGCCCTATTTCTTATTGTTGAGTTTGAAAAAGATGAGCACCACAGTCCAAAAGAACATAGGGGACATAGAACCTCATTTATATCATCACAGACTCGTGAGGATTCTAGTTGAAGATCAATTGATGAAAAACAAAGACACTTGGGAACGATTTCTAGTGAGAAACTATTTTCAAGAGCAATCTGAAGCACCGGGAAGTAGTACACCAAAGGCACCAAGAAGGAGTAGGAGAAAAGGAAAAAGTGTCATAATCCAAGACTCTCCTATTGGTAAAACTAAAGAAATTGGTCAAAAAGAAAAGGAGGAAAGAACTAAGGACAGAAAGCAGATAAAGTTGAAGGGAAGGAGGAACTTACAAGATGTTTACCAATCACCAGAACCATCTATAGAGGAAGACTATCAAGTGTTATCTGAGAGACTAATGCATCTCCAAAAACAAGCTGCCACATCTAAGAAGGAAGAAAAAGGGAAACAAATTATGGAAGAGGAATGTACTAGCCCACAATACTTAAGAAGAAGTAGTAGACTCAAAGGAAAGTGGAGGAGAACACAAGTAAAAGGACCCCACTTCATTGACTTGGGTGGGGAAACACCTGAGAAACCTCAAGCTGGCCATAGTCCACCTCATCTTCTACCAAATATTGAAGCCAGCCCTTCAGATGTTGATGTAAGCCCTTCTTGGCTAGAACTAGAAGACAGTCCTCCTCCTCAACAAAATTTTGAAGCCAGCCCGAGGAAAAAACCTGAAATCGATCCAAAACAGCAAGAGGTATATGACTACCTCAAATCTTTAGAGAAGACAGCTATAGGCCGGAGCACACCATCCATTCTCCCTCACATAACACAAGATGCACAAGTTCAAGCTTTGAAACAAGAAGTGTTTGAATTGGAGGTTTTAAACAGGCACATTAAACAAGAAAACAAGGCATTAAAAGAGAAAAGCAAAGTGGACAAAATTATTCATGATAATACCATGTTACATATGGGTCTGTGGCAGAAGAAGAATAAGAAACTAAAGAAGAAGTGCAGAAAGTTGAGCAGGGAATTAATCAATCTCAAGTTCAGATGTTTGATAAGGAAACCCAGGATGGTGGTAGCACCAAGAAAGAAGAGGAGAGGACTGGATGTCTTAGCAGAGGCTTCAGAATACATAGAATAAAGGGAAATGACTAAATTTTGGTTGCATGAGGACATGCAACACCTTCACAGTGGGGGTATGTTGAGTCCCAAACTTACACCTTCCCTACATCCCATTTAAGCCTTTTTCTCCAGTTACCTGAACCTCTAAGCTATCAAATCACTGCATAATAGTTTAAAATGAGTATATAAATGGTTTCCTAACTATGTTTTGTGACTGCTATTTGGTTTGGATTTTTGTTCAACCAGCTGCGGAATCTGCCACTTTCCGCAGCCAGAATCAGTTTTCACAGCCTTTTTTTTAAATTGTATGCTACAGGTGTCCATTGAAGAACTTAGCCACATGGGCAAGCCATAAAGGACGTGGACATGGAGCTTGTCCCCTTGGTCCAGCCAAATCATCCATAGAAGCCTACGGTCAAGGCCAGTTAAACGGTGGTCAACACAAGGAGTTAAGCGGTGGCACGGCTTTGTTTTCAGCACGAGGAGGTTTGCGTGGCAAGGTCTTGAGTTTTAGGAGGTGTATTAACACCTAGGGACTGCTCATCGACCGAATCCAACAAACCATCTCTTGGATTTACTGTCCACGACCACCATACTGCTATAACTCTGGATTTTGTCTTTTACATGCTTGGCTATACTAGCGCAGGTCGTGTTAGTTTGTTATGAATTCTCTGCTATAAATAACGCATCTCCATATGCGTATAGCTAGTTAGTTGTTGTGTAAAACTTGACTATTGTAAGAGCCTTTGAGCCTAGACTTAATCTCTATTTCATAACTGTTTCGCAATATATGAGAAGACACTGATTTCTTGTTCAATTTCGTGATTGGTTCTGAATGACCGAGGGTGCAGAAGGCCCCTGTACACCAAGGTCTTGTAGCTGATGTATAGTTTTATGTTTTTCTACATTTTACGCTTTTGATACCAGAGATACTTGCTGTATATATTAACTTGCTCATGGTTGATGTCATTTGCATGTTCATAAGTTCTTTTATGCTTTTATTTGATTGACAACTTATCAGTGTTGCATTTCAGGTTCTGATAGGAAGCCCGGGCAGTACATATAAGTTTTGATGACTAATGACATGATGGGATTATCTTGTCCTACTGCTGATTTGTTTTATTGGTTTTAATTCCAGCATTGCTTATTTCTTAGTTTTGCTTTGATTCATTTACTTTGCTACAAGTTAGTGATTAGACCATTCATATCATTCTTCAGTTACCAAATGATGAGGGATTGTAGAGTGAATGTGTAGCTTAATCTTAGTTTTATTTCATGCAACTTAGATATCAGATCATTCAATTTGTGTATGACTACTTCCTATAGCCAGAGCGAGTCAAATGGTGAGGGGTCAAAAATGAGTTGATGTGATATGATTAGTTTACTTTGCTTTCAGTCTTTAAATTGCTTTGAGTTCACTCTTTTCTCTTCTTTATAACAACAGAAAGGATACTGGGTTACATAGTCATAGTTCATTGTTTTGTTAATTAGAATCTAGGCACATCTTGATTTCATCATTGTAAAGTTTGAACACCTTTGGAACACTTTGAAGTTTGGAAATTATTCATTGAATACAATTGTCCATACTTGACTACTAGAATCACCATCTCACACACCATCTCACATTAGGAAATCAACAAGAAGATAAATCCAAAAACAAACCAAAAAAACTAAAAACGACAAAGAAATAAGAAAATGGTTATCTTGCATAGATAGTGCACTTCACTTCAACAGTTTACGACTCCTGGATTGATAATTCATATAGCAATTTAGAACACACTAAATTGACCAAACAAAGACAAGGACCAATTTTGACATTGTTTCCAACTTTTGTTTTTTTTATGTACTTGGTGCAACAATAGCAATTGTAATTACCCTGTGTGTAGCTCAAACATTTGGTTTTCTTGATTTTCCAAACATCATGAATGCCTTTGATATATTTTCATTGACATTCATATGTGTCTTCCTACTTTTAGCATCGTGGACACCCAAAATCTGTTGAGAATGCAACAAGATGATGGAGCTTAGTGGAAAGGAGTCGCCTTCACTAAGTGGGCCTGCAGGCAAATTATGGCGCAAAGTCTATTTTTAGACTATGTCTATTTTTAGACATATGGATCATGTCTACAAGTTGCAGGATGTTGTTTATGGATGATTAGTCAAGTTGGCAAAAATAGATGGACTTCTATTTTTAGACAACAGCGGCGACACTGTCAAGTCTAAATATAGAGCAGTCAAATATTATTAGCTCATAATAATATTTAGACTATAATCTTTATCTTATTCTCTTGGAGCACCTCAATTGGAGCTACAGATGTGGCACATGCAGCTAACAGAATTAATCATGTGGTTACCTATGGGTTGACTGAGCTATTGCATGCAGGACTTCAGTTAGAACTCAACTGGTTGAGTTTAGTGGAGCTGGAGGTGGAGTTGATGGAGTTGTGTTCAGTTTGACTTGGTTGAACTGGTTGTATTTAGTCTAACTGGCAAATAGACTAAGTGATGAGTTGTGTGAATTAGTTATTAATTAATTCACTAATTATTAACTCATAATGCAACTGAAGAATACATCAGTTAATTCAGTGCATGTACAGTTCAATGGAGACATGTGTTAGATATTGAGATTGCTATCAGTTGTGACTATAGTTGTGCATGAGATCTTGCACAATCAGTGGGATTGAGTTATGCCAATGAGAATTGTGTCCAAGAACAAATGATTATAGCCTGTGCTTACGTGATTTCCAATGTGAGTGATTTTCCAAGGTAAAAAGAACTCGGAACGAGTTTGGTTATTATTATTCTCTTGCAGGATTGCGCAGTGGAGGTAGGCAAGCAGCGGAGGAGATTTGGAGATCATATTTGAGTTGCATTGTGTGTAACAAGTGGAGATAGTACTGAGTACTTGTGAGGATTATTGTACTATGTTTGTTACATGTTCTCAATCATATAATATACAGATAGTTTGGGGATTTTAGCGAGATGCTTTCCTCGGGATACATACTGTGTTGATATATGTGTTTGATGCTTCTATGTGCGCATGTGTATGTTTCTGAATACTGCTAAATTGATGATGAACGTAGATGATATTATGTATTATGCATGTATTCTGTAATAGCGTATAATCAGGATAATTTCAGTTGAATAAGTGTCATATTATTCATAAATTTCTACATGGTATCAGAGCGGTTAATCATCAAATCTACTATTCAGGAAGTGTTTACATCTTATTTCTTCAGGTAGAGTCTGTAATTGGGCTAGGTAGCCTCTGGATTCATCCTTCCTTTGGAAGGTGAGATATCTGGTGAATGTCCATACAATCGATCTCTGTACGAGAATTATTTTGTTCTCACGAATTTTAGATCAGAAGCAGTTGAGTTTTGAGCTGGTGGAATTCAAATTTGCAGCAGTGTTTTCTTGGTGTCAAAGTTGAAATGTCTTTCAACGGATTGCGATTGGAGTATGTCCTTGAGGGCAGATCGAACTATATTGCATGGAAGGACAGGATGGAGGCGGTGTTAGATGTTAATGGGTTGAAGGATTTCATATATACGGATGTCCCAAAACCTACTGATGCTGCTCAAGTCAAGGATTGGCAAAAGAAGACAGCAAAGTGTTGAAGGATTCTGTTGGAGGGCATGAGGGATCACATTGTGTCCAACCTCCATGGAAAGGCTTCTCCATTCTTGATGTGGAAAGCATTGACAGATCTATACCAAAGCAAGAGCGACCAAAGGAAGTTGGCGCTCAAGGATAAACTCAGAAACATCAAATGCGAGAAGGGCGACAGTATGCCCAAGTATCTCACGAAGTTCACCCAATGCAGGGATGAGCTGGGAAGTGTGGGGGTGACTATCGATGATGAGGACTTGGTGAGCTTGGCTCTACTTGGTCTTCTGAAGAGTTGGCATTCCTATCAGGACTCTGCCAATGGTCGGGAGAAATTGCCAGGATGGGAGCGACTTTGGTCGGATCTTGTGCAAGAGGAGATCAGGCGGAATACGAGGGACGGATCTTCATCAAAGGCAACTGATGAAGGAAATTGCGCTTTGGATGCCAAAGCAAAGAAGGGGAAGAACAAGAAAGCTTCTCATTCTGGTGCAAAAGGAAAGAAGAAGGACATTCCAAGGTGAAGTGTTTTCACTGTCACCAGCACAGACACTATGCCACAAATTGTCAGCAAAAGAAGAAGAACAAGCAAGCTGCTGGATCTGCAGCAGGAGAGGCTCTAGCCTCGTAGTTTGAGCTTGATTTTTCATTGATCGCATGCTTGGTTTCAAGTTTCATGGGATCGGTATGGTTCTTGGATAGTGGTGCGCCTTTTCACATGACAGGAGATCGAGATTTGTTTTCAGATCTAGATGAGAAAGATCTTGGAGTGCACATTGTGATGGGCGATGATGGTAGATATAGTGCGACCAGTATCGGTACCATTTCCTTTGAGAGGGAGTTTGGTAAACCCTTTATATTGAAGGAACTCATGCATGTTCCAGGATTGAAGAAGAATCTTATCTATGTGGCAATGTTAGAAGACAAGGGATATGATGTTGTTTTCAGCAAGGGAAAGGCTTTCCTGCGCAGCAAGACAACTGGAGAAACCCGGAAGATAAGGGTTCGAGTGAGGAACCTTTATCAGTTGCATGTAGATGGATGCGCGGCAATGGCACGCAAGGCAGAAGGATTGGTGAGTCGGGATGATGGCGAGCTGTGGCACAGGAGATTGGGTCACCTTCACCATGGAGCCTTGAAGATACTGCAGCAGATCAGTACTGGGCTTCCTAAAGGCACTCTTGCGCAGTCAAATCAGTGCAAGGGGTCTATTTTGGGAAAGTTTGTGAAAGCCATCTTTCACGAGAAGGATAGTCCTGCCACAACGATCCTTGAGAGAATTCACACAAATGTGTGTGGACCTTTCTCAGTAGCTTCGACAACAAAACACAGGTATTATGTGATTTTTGTTGATGATTTCTCTCGTAAGTGTTGGATCTTCTTCATGCAGAAGAAGAGCGAGACATACTCAAAGTTCTGTGAGTTCAAAGCACTGATCGAGAGGGAGTTGGGGAAGAAGGTGAAGGCTCTCAGGAGTGATAATGGTGGTGAATACATCTCTGGCGAGTTCAAGGAATTCTACAGTGCAGAAGGGATTCGAAGAGAGCTCATAGCTCCCCATAACCCACAACAGAATGGGGTTGCTGAGCAGAAGAACAGAACGATTATGGGTGCTGCACAGGAGATGTTGCATGATCAGGGCCTACCCCTTCACTTGTGGGCAGAAGCATGCAATACAACAATTTATGTGCAGAACCTTTGTCCTCATAGGATACTTGGCATGAGTACACCCAAAGAGGCTTATTTTGGTAAGAGGCCTGATATTTCTCATTTGAGGATTTTTGGTGCTAACGTTTACATGCATGTGACGAAGGATGCCAGGAAGAAGTTGGAGCCGACTGCAGAGGTTGGGATATTTGTGGGGTACACTGATACGCCCCACAACTATCGTGTGTATTTGCTAGACAGTGGAAAAACTGTTATGCGACGAGATATAAAATTTCAGGAGGAGAAAGCCATGAAGTGTTCACTTGAGAGGGAGCCACACTTGCATGCAGATGAGGAGCTATTAGTTCCTAAGGATGAGCTTCAGGACGTGGATCAGCCACACGATGAAGTTCATGGATTGGTAAAGACCACTCATGCAGCACCAACAATCAGAGGGCGAAAGTGCTTGACAGACGCTGAGTGACTGGCTCAAGATGCAGAGAAAGTTGTAGGACCACCTACAGCCCAACGCAGGCAGAGACAGTCACCTGATCGGTACACTGGATACATGGCTCTTATGAGAAAATGTGTCATGACTGAGCCATCCTCCTTCGAGGAAGCTGTGGGGGATCCCGCATGGGTAGATGCCATGGTGGAAGAGTATGATTCGATTGTCAGAAACAGTGCATGGGAGATTGCCCCAAGACCAGAAGGGAAATCAGTGGTGGGTTCGAGATGGATCTACAAAGTTAAGCAGGAAGCTGACGGGAGTGTGGAGAAGTACAAGGCAAGATTTGTTGCCCGAGGCTTTTCACAGATAGAGGGGATCGATTATGAGGAGACCTTTGCACCTGTCGCAAGGTATTCTTCTATACTAACGATTCTTGCTCTCTCAGTGCATATGGGATGGCACATTCATCAGATGGATGTGAAGACTGTGTTCCTCAATGGAGTCATTGAGGAGGAGGTGTACATTGAGCAGCCTGAAGGTTTTGAGATCTTCAGCAGCGAGTCGCATGTGTGCAGGCTCAAGAGAGCGTTGTATGGGTTGAAACAAGCACCACGTGCTTGGTACACACGGATAGATAGCTATTTCACCGGACTCGGATTCTCCAACAGTGTGGCAGATCCTAACCTATACCAGATTGTGGTGGAGGGTAAGTTGCCTATCATTGTACTGTATGTAGATGATTTGATTCTAACGGGTGATGAGCTGTTGATACTTTCATGCAAGGATGATCTTGTTAAGGAGTTTGAGATGAAGGACTTGGGCCCCCCCTGTCGGTTCCTTGCACTAGGAAGCACAAGCCCCTCCGGGACCTTCTTTCAAGCAATTTCCTGGGATTGGAAATCTGGCAGCACAATGATGGACTATTTGTTTCTCAGGGCAAGTATGCTCAAGAGATACTGGAGAAGTTTAACATGCATGGCTGCAAGCCTGTTGATACTCCTCTTCCTGGAGGTTGGAGGAAGGAGGATGCCACTTCGGCAGAAGAAGTGGATGTCACTGTTTATCGACAGTTGGTGGGGTCGCTTATGTATCTAGTCAATACATGACCCGATATATGCTATGCTATTAACCAGCTTTCACAAGCTATGGTTAAGCCAACCAAGCTCTTCTGGAAGGCGGGAAAGCATGTATTGTGTTATTTGAGAGGCACATCAGGATATGGATTGTGGTACAGACAGGAGGATGCAGAGTGGGCATGAGGCTCAATGGACGACATCAGGTACTATCATATCAAAGATTGTTTGCAGCGGAGAATCATGTTACTTTCATACATTCCAACGGAGAATCAGGATGCTGATATCTTGACAAAGGCGCTCACCAGGAGAAAATTCGAATACCACCGAGGTAGGATAGGGGTTGCTGATAATCCATATCTTGTTGAGAGGGAGTGTTGAGAATGCAACAAGATGATGGAGCTTAGTGGAAAGGAGTCACCTTCACTAAGTGGGCCCGCAGGAAAATTATGGCGCAAGTCTATTTTTAGACTATGTCTATTTTTTAGACATATGGATCATGTCTATGAGTTGCAGGATGTTGTTTATGGATGATTGGTCAAGTTGGGAAAAATAGATGGACTTCTATTTTTATATCAACAACGGTGACACTGTCAAGTCTAAATATAGAGTAGTCAAATATTATTAGCTCATAATAATATTTAGACTATAAACTTTATCTTATTCTCTTGGAGCACCTCAGTTGGAGCTACAAATGTGGCACATGCAGCTGACAGAAAGGAATCACGTGGTTAGCTATGGGTTGACTGAGCTATTGCATGCAAGACTTTAGTTAGAACTCAACTGGTTGAGTTTAGTGGAGCTGGAGGTGGAGTTGATGGAGTTGTGTTCAGTTTGACTTGGTTGAACTGGTTGTATTTAGTCTAACTGGCAAATAGACTAAGTGATGAGTTGTGTGAATTAGTTATTAATTAATTCACTAATTATTAACTCATAATGCAACTGAAGAATACATCAGTTAACTCAGTGAATGTACAGTTTAGTGGAGACAGGTGTTAGAGATTGAGATTGTTATCAATTGTGACTATAGTTGTGCATGAGATCTTGCATAATCAGTGGGATTGAGTTACGCCAATGAGAATTGTGGCCAAGAACAAATGATTATAGCCTGTGCTCACATGATTTCTAGTGTGAGTGATTTTCCAAGGTAAAAAGAACTTGGAACGAGTTTGGTTATTATTATTCTCTTGCAGGATTGCGCAGTGGAGGCAGGCAAGCAGCAGAGGAGATTTGGAGATCATATCTGAGTTGTATTGTGTGTAACAGGTGGAGATAGTACTGAGTACTTGTGAGGAGTATTGTACTATGTTTGTTACATGTTCTCAATCATATAATATACAGATAGTTTGGGGTTTTTAGCGATATGCTTTCCCCGAGATACATATTGTGTTGATATATGTGTTTGATGCTTCTATGTGCGCATGTGTATGTTTCTGAATACTACTAAATTGATGATCAACGTAGATGAGATTATGTATTATGCATGTATTCCACAATAGTGTATAATTAGGATAATCGCGGTTAAATAAGTGTCATATTATTCATAAATTTCTACAAAATCTTTATGGCATGTTTTACTTTCTTATATTTGATCAAACCATGTAGTATCTAATCATGTGCAACAACTAAGTGTTTCTCAAAATATTGTTGAATGATGCTATTGATATGCTTTCTAACAGTGCGACAAGGATAGGCTCCCTAAGGTCCTCTGTTGTGCTTGCATCCAAATTTTCTACAAACCTTTGACCCCATTCCAAACCACTACAACTCCCTATTATCCTATCAACTTGAGAGGAAACAACTTTTTCTTTCGATGGTTAATATGCCTGATAAGGATATTACAAATTGTTGCTTTTTTCTGCGATGAGAACTCCTAAGGTCGCCTGTTCGTAGCCCTAGCTACTGCTGCAACACTCATAGCTGCAGCCCTGCTTCTCCTCAGCGGCCTCCAGCTGTTGAGGTTCGACTTCTTCTGGATTAGAGAGATCGTGCACCTCCCTGCAGCAAGAAATTCGCAGCTACCCTCAGCAGCCTCCTACTGCTGAGGCTAGAGAAAAATGGATCTGCCAGAGAACGAAGATCATCATTCAGCCCACCATCAGGAATCGAAAGAATCAACCAAAGAATTTGCCTCCCTCATTTCGGGAATGGGACCGGCTAAGAACAAACCAGCAGTCTCAAAGTTTGTTAAAATAATGGAAGAAATACCAGAGATATCTCTCCCTCCAACTCTCCCACGAAAAGCAGCTCTCTCCCTGGAAGAACGAGGATTAGTAGGGCAGTTCATGGGGTTGTGGCCATCACCGAGGACTGTCCAAAAGTGGGTAGAAAGAAATTTGTTGACTTCAATAAATGGGAAGATCTCGATTAGGTTTTGCGGCAGAGAATATTATACCTTGCATTTTGAGACCAAGGAGGATCAAGACTTGATTTTCAGGAATGGTTTGTATTTCATGGATACAAGGGGACTATATATGAACATATGGACCCTAGACTTTGATCCAGAAATAGATTTCCCAAGCACTGTACATCTCTGGGTTAGATTGCCACATATCCTTCTCCACTGCTGGGGAGACGACTCAGTTAAAGCCATAGGAAATGCAGTGGGGAAGTACATCAATCGATGCGAGCCAAAGGAAAATATGCATGCATGCGCCTGAATATGTGTCGAAGTGGATCTAGGGAGAGGACTCCCGGAAGCTATCAAAATCAAAGTGGACCAGTGGACGCACATACAATAGCTGGACTACAAGCAGATCCCCTCCAATGCAAGGTATGTCATGAATACTATCATTTCACAAATAGATGTACAAAAAGAAAAGAAAATGAAGGATCTAGAAAATAAATGGGAACATGTCAAGAGGAAAAAAACTATAAACAAGCAACCAATTCAATCTTCTTCACAACCCTCAACATCCACCGAAGCCCAGCCTATCTTGCGAAATGCAGACCTTGCCAATGCAAACCCATTTGACCCATTGGATCTCTCTGCTCCCCCATCGCCCCAACCCAAATCTAGATCTAGATCTAGATATAGAACCCCTAACCCTTCTGCCCACTCCCCTAGAATTTCAAACCCCCACCCCTCTCCACCCCCCTCAATAGACAATATCTTAACCAGAAAGCAAGCAAAGGAAGCATTCCCAAATACTGAAAATAAAAAAAAAAAGTGGGAAGGAAGACAAACAAGGAACTAAGGGATGAAGCAACAGCAAAAGAAATGGCTCTAGGAACACATCAACCTATGGATACTTTCCTAGGGAAGAGCATAGGGAACAATGAGAGAGGCCAACCCAAGGGGAAGGGCACCATGTACCACCAAGTAAGTAAATAATGATAATAGTCTCTTGGAATTGCAAAGGAATGGGGTCAATTGTAAAGGAAAATGCAGCAAGAGATATATTAATAAATGAAAACCCAGATATTCTAATGATCCAGGAGACAAAGGCAGGCAATCAAGACACTGAAAATCTCAAAAAAAAAGCTTAGAAAGTATGAAGGGGAAGCCATGCAAGCAATAGGAGCATCAGGAGGTATATGCAAAATACTAAAAAAAGGAATATGGGAATTGATTCAAAAGAAAACATATCAGCATTGGATAATAACGGACCTCAAGAAATTCAATACAAGAGAGAGGTACAGGGTCATAAACATCTATGCCCCCAACCACTATAAGGACAAAGAACAGTGTTGTGCTACTTTGAAGGAAATCTTACAGGAAAATCAAGCTGGGAAGGTGATTTTAGGAGGAGATTTAAATCTGGTAAGAAGTATTGAGGAAAAATTTGGAGGAAATTATCAAATGGACCCCTCTAGAAACTCTCTAGAAGAAATTATGGAGTAGCACAGCCTTTTGGACATCCCCCCAAATAATGGGAAATACACCTAGAACAATAAAAGAGTAGGTAAAAGTAATATCAAAGAAAGGTTGAAAAGATATTAATTCAGGAAAGTATAGCAGCAGAATACAACTCTATAAATTCAAAAATCATCCACACCACTACATCAGATCATAAACCAGTTTTAATAGCTTTGGGTAAACTAGAGAACCAGGGCCCTCTCCCCTTCAGATACAGCTCAACCTGGGACAGCAACATAGAAATCAGCAAGTTAGTAAAAATAGTATGGGAACCAAGAGTAGTGGGTTCACCTCATTACATATGGGAGAAAAAAATTAAAAATTTAAGAGCCAAGTTAAAAGAATGGGCAAGAACAGAGGAACAAAAAAAAAAAGGAGCTCCAACAGAAAATGGACAGCATGCAAATTGAGAAAGAGGGCAAAGAGGAAAGCAGGCAGGACTATTTAAAAGAGAGAGAAATCTTTTGGGAAATTTACAGGGAAAACAGGAAAGAAGAATAAGAGGCCAGATTGAAGTCCAGGAGTTTATGGCTCAAGGCAAGTGACAGGAACACGTCCTTTTTCCATAATTTTATGAAGATTAGAAGAGCCAGAAACCAGATAGAAAAGATCCAAGTGGAAAATCAAGAAATTAAAGGAGCGGAAGAAATAAAAAAAGCAACCTACATGCATTTCAAATATCTACTGTCTGCCACAGTAGAAACAGAAAGAAATTTTGCAGCACACAAAAAAGAAAATAAAAAGAGAACAAAACGCAAATTTGTGCAAAGATCCAATAAAGGAAGAGATAGTGGAGGCCATATGGAGCCTACATCCAGATAAAGCACCAGGGCCAGATGGTTTCACCATAGCTTTCTTCAGAAATCACTGGTATACAATTAAAAAGGACTTCATAAGAATGGTGAAAAACATTTTCAAAAAAAAAAAAAAAATTGGAGGCAACACAAAATCCTCCTATCTGGCACTTGTCTCAAAAGAGGCAAATCCCATCACTTTCAATAAATTCAGGCCCATCTCTCTATGTAATTCCTCTTATAAGATAATAACCAAATTAGTGGCAAACAGAACCAAAAAAGTGTTGCCCCAAATCTTATCTGAAAATCAAGGAGGGTTTGTGCCAAACCAGCAAATCATTGACAATGTCATAATTGTCTAGGAATCTGTCCATTCTAGTATCCAAAAGCAAGAGAAAGGCATGATAATCAAATTAGACATGGCAAATGCCTTTGATAGGGTTAACCACCCTTATCTCATAGTTGTCCTCCAGAAACTTGGCTTCTCAGAAGAAATTACAAGTGTGATTCAGGCATGCATCTCCACTGCATGGATAGCCCCTCTCATAAATGGAAGACCCAATGATTTCTTCCAAAGCACTAGAGGTCTTAGGTAAGGCTACCCTCTTTCCCCTTTTCTTTACATAATAATGGCAGAGACTTTAAGCAGAGCTCTGGAAGCCCAGAGGAAAGAAAGAGCTATAACAGGGCTAAGAATATCAAAAGGAATAAAAACCATAAATCACTCCTTGTTTGCGGATGATACTCTGTTGTTGGGAGAAGCATCAACAATAATAGCCAAAAGATTCAAAAAAACATTGGATAAATTCCTACAAGTGTCAGGTGGGCTATTAAACAACACTAAATGCAAGATTTATGGTTGGAATGTTCCACCTAGAATTATGCAAAGGATATCCCAAATCATGGAAATACCAGCACAAGAAAGATGGAGCCATTTCCTCTACCTGGGACTCCCAATCTCCAAAGACAGCATGAAAGCAGAAATATGGACAAAACAGATCGAAAAAATGCAAGCTAAGATAAAGAATTGGGGAATGATGTGGTTAAAGATGGCTGGAAGGGTGATCCTAATTAAATCTCTCCTTACAGCACTACCGACTTATCAATATGTTATAATCATGGCACCAGCAAGCACCCACAAATAGATGGAGTTAATTATAAGAAGCTTTCTATGGTAAGGTGGGAAGCAGGAAAACAAGAAGTTCAGCCTGGTCAAGTGGGATCAAGTAGTGTTACCATATGAAAAAGGAGGGCTATCTATTTGGCTGCCTGGACTAATGAATGTAGCTCTTGGTATGAAAATAGTGTGGAGACTCATAATAGGTAAAGAGAGCTGGTGGAAAAAAATCCTAATTAACAAATACATGGATGGATCCAAGGAAAAGTTGTTGAAAGGAATCATCCCAATTAGACAAAGCTCTCAAGTATGGAAGCTAGTCAAAAAAGTAATTCCATTAATGAGAAGCCACATCTCAAAAATTCCAGGTAACGAGAAAACCGTTTCAATATGGGAGGACAGGGTCATGGGGAAAGGTCAAATCCAAAATCTCCCAGAAGTTGAAGGCATTCAAGAATGGCTAAAAGGAAATGGATTCAACACTCTTCATTCAATCTCACTATGGAACCAGAAGGATTGGCAAGAGTGGAAAATTCTAGCCATACCAGTAAGCCTAGAAGGAAAATGGACAAAAATCAAACAACATTTAAAAGGGGCAACTCCTATCCACTATGATGAGGAAGACAGCTACCTATGGGATCCAAACAATGGGCAGTACACAGTTAAATCTGGATATAATATCCTCTAAGAACAGATTGATCACCAGGAATGGGACTCCTAGAAACTAGCCTGGAAAACAAAATGCCTGCCAAAAATAAAAATTTTCATATGTACCTTGTTAAAAGGGAAGATTTTGACTGTAGAAAATTTAAAAAAAGGGGCATCCAAGGGCCATCAAGATTCCCTTTATGCTAGCAAGCAGAAGAAAACATACAGCATCTATTCCAAGAGTGTGAATTCTCAAAGAAATGCTAGAAGCAGCTAATACAACCATTGGAAATTAACTTAAGCTTCGAAAAACCATTGCCGAAATTTCTCAAAACCCTTGAGAAAGCTTACCCTTATGTAACAAAGAAGAAAGCCACGATTATAAGAATATGGAAATGTATACCAACAGTGCTATGTTGGCAAATCTGGTTGGCTTGAAACAAGAGCATCTTCAAAAATCAAAGCCCAAGAATTGGGAAAACACTATCCAAAACTTGGGGAATGACTTCCGAAATTCTCAATGCAAAAGGAACTACACCAACGAATTATAGCATTCTCCAACAAGACGAAATGGATTGGCTCAGTAAGGCCATAATAGACAACAATGGGCAGAAAGGTAAAAAAAAAAAAGGAAAATACTAAAAAAAATGGAAATTAAGAATGACAGAAGAGGAGTTGGAAAGCTAGAAGAAAACTCAGAATAGACACTGTATGTATTTTGATGGAGCCTCAAAGAATAATCCGGGAAAAGCAGGAGCTAGTGGAATAATTTATGATCCAAATGGGGAAAAAATAACCACTTACAAGTGGGGATTGGGACAAATGTCAAATAATCAAGCGGAAGCATATAATTTACTGATGGGAACAAGGCTGATTCAAAAAAAGGGAATTCAAAATCCTATAATCATAGGAGACTCAGCCATCATAGTTGAGATAATGGCTCAAAACAGGAACCCAAACAACAAGTTTATGAGTTGAATCATTCAAATAACTAGAAGGAATTTAGCAGGATCTGGAAATGCAATCTTCAAACATGTCTTGAGGATGCATAATAAGCAAGTGAATCATCATGCAAATTAGGCTGTGGAGAAGGAAGAAGGAATTGTCAGAGAGAATCAGGAGGAATACTATCTCAACGTGCCATAACTTCCATCGAAAAATTGCAAGTTTTGGTATATAACAGGACAATGTAGAAGGAGTAAAGAGAAACATCAAGGAATAGAATGTACAGTGCAACAAGGAATCCATAGCCATCGGGAAATCCAAAAAAACTCGGACAGTCAAAGGAAAAATCATGACAACGATGAACAGCACATGAAAGATGTCAGTGATAGTAGCCCAAATCACAAGTTTCAAGAGAAAAGAAGAGGCACTGGGAAAAATCGAGGTAGAAAATCTAGGGAGGAAGATTGCAATCAAGTAGAATCGTCCAATTGCAGGCACAGTGAAGGCGGAATGGGCCATAAAATAAGTGGACACCGCCAATCAAGGAAGGATCACACAGGCTCAAGGGTCAGCAAACAACAACAAAAGGAAAGCTACAACAGAAAAAATAAGAATCGGGTAGATAAGTATAGCAAGAGGAAAGAGCAGTATAATCAAGAAGAGATCATGGGTCTGAAATCAAAGTGCAAGCATTTAGAGGAAGCAATGGACTATTATAAAAGCAAAGCCACCTGCAAACCAAAGGAACATCAGAAGAAGGAACAATAGTAGAAGGAATAGCAACCAGAAGGAACAGCAGTAGAAGGAACAACACCAGAAAGAACAGCAAGCAAAAGGAACAGCAGCAGGCCAAAGGAACAATAGGCTGAAGGAACAGCAAGCTGAAGGAACAGTAACAAGGAACAACAAGCAGAACAAACACTAGAAGAAGGAACAACAATAAGAAGGAACAGTAGCATAAGGAACAGCAGACAAAAGAACAACAGGCCAAAGGAATAGTAGGTCGATGGAACAACAGCAAGTAATAACAAGCAAAACGAACAACAACACAAGGAACAACAAACTTAAGGAGCAGCAAAATGCAAAACACAAGGAAAAGGCCACAAAATTTGCTCTCCTAGTTTACAAACCATAAATTTTTGTGAAATATGATATGTAAATTTGTTTTCTTAGTTGGTCAATATGTTAAACAGTACTCTAGAATAGCTAAAAAAACTTATGAAGTTTTGATATCAAGCACAGGAGAAAGGTCTACATTCCTATCTTACTACTCAGTATATCATATCAGAATAGCAAAATGTAAAAGGAGCTTGCTCCAAAACCTCTTTTTGATAATATAACAACTATCTGAACTTGTTAAAAAAAGATATGCCTGATAAGAAAATTTTTCTTCCTCTTGTGGCTGATTAGCTTAATATGGCACATATTGTTCCCCTAGCAATAGTTGATCAACTTGATAGGGCACATTTTTTTCTCTACTGGTTGATTAGCTCCATAAGGCACATCTTCATCATCATGTGGTTGATCATCTTGATAGGACACACCTTCTTCCTCATGTGGTTGCTCAATTTCCACCCTTGCATAGTAGAATAAAAAATATACTTGTAATTCAAATGAATCATCATCATAAAACAAGTGAATATTATATCTACACGTTTATTTAAGAAATCACCATAGGTGGAAGGTCATGATATGATTTGATAGTAGGCATCTAGGTAGCAGAAGTTGACATGGACTAAGGGTTCTAAGTTGAAACATGAAAATAAAATGGTTTCGAGCTTAGGGAAAGATGGGTCGAAGAAGAGCGCATTAGTAAAAGTATTGGTCCCTATGTCAACAAAAATGGTGATTTAGAATATGATGAAAGGTAAAAGCATTCCTTCTCAGTCAATAAAAATCAAATTGGAAACCCTAGGGTTCTAGTCACAAACCCTAGGGAAAATTTAAATGAAAAACAAGTTGAGACTTGGCAACTAGGTAGCATAAGTTGACATGGACCAAGGGTTATAAGTTGAAACATGAAAAGAAATGGGCTTCGAGCTAGGGAAAGATGGGTCTAATCAAAGCACACAAGTAAAAGTATTGTTCCATGTGTTAATAAAAAGGGTGATTCATAATATGATGAAAGGTAAAAGCATTCCTCCTCGGTAAATAAAAATTAATTTTGAAACCCTAGGGTTCTAGTCATAACCCCTAGGGAAAAGTTAAACGAAAAAACAAGTTGTTACTTGAAATATAGGTAGCATAATTTGACATGGACCAGGGGTTCTAAGTTGAAACATGAAAATAAAATGGTTTTGAGCTTAGGGAAAGACGGGTCGAAGAAGAGTGCACGTGTAAAATTATCGGTCCTTGTCTCAAAAAAATGGGTGATTCAGAATATGATGAAAGGTAAAATCATTCAGCATGTATGAAAGGTAAAATAATTTTCATGATGATGTGAATTATATGTAGAATTCAATTGAAGATGATATAATCCCTATGAAACATGTAACTAATGACAAGCTTTCTGTTTTGAGAAAGAAATCAGTTGGCAAGAAAGGAAAGAAGTTTACAGCACCTAAGATTATTGCATCTATAAGCACACCTAAACACATACATTTTTTTTAGGAAAACCAAATGAATTACATACATAAGAAAGAAAAAAATAAATGGTTAATTTTTTCTTCAATTCTAATGTGTGAAAAAATCAACAAAAAAGGTTTTGTGAGGTTTTGTGTACATGAGAAAAATTCCTAAAAAGACCTAATGTCCTTCGGCTCAAGTAGTAACTAGGCCTTGTGAAGATTTTAAAATAGGGTATTGAGGCCACGTCATAAATGTCATTGGTGACACTTCCAATGGCCAAAAAACCAACCAAGGTATGGAGAAGGTTATACTGGCCAAAAGTACTAGGGCTATGTTTCGAAAGAGCTAGTGATGCTTCCAGTAGCATGACTAATATCACCTCAGGTCTAAGTGCCCCTGCACCTCAACCTATAGGGAAATTATGAGCATACAAAGTGTGAATTGATGCGGATATTAGATGATCCTTTTACAATTCCCTTAATTACATTATGTGATGTTTGTTCCTTGCAACAAAAGAAATGATGTGTGGATGATGGGCCACTTAATTCTTTCCTAATTATATTATGTGAGTATATAGGGAGACAGAAGCATTTGTGTTTTGAAAAAGTGTCCATATGCCACCTTAGGTTCACCACAAGGACGCAAGGGAGGTAGTGCCTACTTTCTTTCTTTACTAACACCAAATCCTAGTCCCAAAAATAAATGAATGAAATGAAAACTTTGGTTAGCAAAACAAGTAAAAAATATATGTGGGTGATCGGCCACTTACTTCGTTCCTAATTATACTATGTGATGATATAGGGATATGGAAGCTATAGTGCTTTGAGAAAGGGTCTAGATGCCACCACAGGTTTGCCACAAGGACACAAGGGAGGCAATGCTTACTTTCTTTCTTTACTAACACCAAGTCCTGGTCCTAAAAATAAATGAATGAAATAAAAGCTTTGGTTAGCAAAACAAGTAAAACATGTTTGTGGATTTAGGGCCACTTACTTTCCTCCTAGTTAAACTAGGTGTGGTGCAAATTGAAATGAGCAAAACAAGTAAAAAAAAATATGTGAATTAGGGTCATTTACTTAAATCCTCCTAGTTTTAAGCTATGTTTTTGTCCAAAATTTCAAAGTAAAATATAAGAAATTACTCTACTTATAATGGTTAGTAAAGCAAATTGGTTAGTAGAGATGGTGTGTGCAAGGTGAATAGTGCACATACAAAGTGTTTGAATTGCAAGTATGTGTCTATGTGGTTCATGATCCTTTAATACAATTCCCCTAATTACATTATGTGATGTTTGTTCCTTACAAGAAAAGAAAAGATGTGTGGATAATGGGCCACTTAGTTTTCCAAATCATGCTATATGTGAGCATAATATAGGGAGATGAAAAATTAGTGCATTGGGAAACATTATATGTCCATTACCAACTAAATTGAATTACATAACTTGATTTGATTAAATAGCTAAAATTTGTTGCGTATACATAAATCATGATTTAACTTCAAGGGATGCCACAATTAAAAACACCAAATAGAGGAACCCCCATGTAAAGGATAAGAAATTTGCAAACTAGTTGAAGGTGTGCAACATGTAAAGCATTTGCACTTATAAAAAATTGTATTTTATGTTTTAAATATGATCCTATGTTAACAATGAAAAATTAATTCATTTATATAGAAATTTTAATGATAAAATTAAATTATCTTTTATGTTAAATGATGTGTATGTTTGGCAAAAAAATTAATTAATTATATATAAATGTTAATGACATATTATAATTGAAGTGTTTAAAAATGTCATTTGAAATGTGTTTTATACAGTTAGAAGTGTGGTTATATATTTCTATAAACGGTTAATAAATACAATATTTTTTTTTTAAATAATTTATTTTTATTATTTTTATAATTTTTCCAATATCATAATTCAAAATCATTATTATACTTTAATATTCTTCATATAAAATTATTGTACTTAATCAATTATTTCAAGAAAATATACCATACTACTAAAAAAAAATTGGAATTCTTTATTCATTTAATAATGTAAAAAACAACTCTCGATCGGGATGAGTGCGGTGTCAAAAGTGCTAGGCCTAATTTGACATGGACAGTACAATAAAATTCATTGCAGCCGCACCCCACATGCTCAAGGCAGGGAGTGCAGTGTCCTTTGCCTTGAATGCATGGGAGGTGGGTTGGCAAGGTGGCAGAAGGGGACTTAAGAGAAGCTGGTGGAGTGAGAAGAGTTATTCGACATGTAGTGGAGGTGAATGGTATAGCGGTGAAGGCAGGAGCTACATAGTGGGAGGGAGGTGAAGCAAACAAGTCTGCAAGCAAGCGTTGGCTCTCGAGTATGTAGACTAGTCCAAGCCTTATTCAATTCATAAGTTCTGGATGGGTTTTGGGGGAACTTCCATGAGGTGGTGGGAGAGCTGCTGGGGAGGAGAGAGAGGCATGAGGCCACCCAATGAGGCTTAACCCAGCCAGGGAGGAACCAGGGAAGGCAAGGGGGAGCTTTGGCTCTACTCTACACTACCTTAATTTTGCTTTCAAGCAAAGGTTGGGGCTATGGGATGATGGATATTGAGCGGAGCATAGAAACCTGACCTGGCTCAAACGACCAGCCTGAGGGCATAGGGGTTAATGGGCAAGCCTCACTCAAGTGATTGTGCATAGCTGAGAATTGTAAGGGAGTGTTGCGGGAAGGGGGATGGGATGCAAGCAGGGTGGGAAATGGATTGAGCGAACCTGAGCAAAATGCAATGCATAACCATAAGGGAGTAGGCAGGGACCCTGGCTGGCCTGAGAGGCAGAGAGGCAAGCAGAAAATGGCCATGACATCGCCAGCAGAGGCAAGGGTTTGTGGGCATGATAGCATTAGAAACACCTGGCTCCAAACGAGGCTGAGAGCCAGGTTATGGTTGCATGGGGGTGACCAATTTCTGAACAGTGGCAAGGGCGAGAGGCATGGAAATAAGCCAGGGGAACCCTGCTCCCATCTCGCTTCCACTAGCCACTTGTGGGCAAGGGATATATTTGCCTGTCACAGACCAGGAACGATAGTAAAGAATGGTTAATGCAGTTATGTTGTGTTGAAATCATTGATTTAGTGCATAAAACTATGTGGGAATGTATAAAGGTTACAATTCAATAGGGTATGGCTCCAACAAGACGTGGTTAAGGCCATGGAAACAAGGGCATGGAACCCCGGGTTACCAAGTGATCAAACAGGGCAGAAGGCAATAGGGGTCGTAAGCCTGCCGAGCAGTTCATAAAGGAGGAAATCGATGAGGGAATCTGAAAGTTGATCGACGAATAGGAAAACCAGGTAAAGAATGAACTGGAACCGAACGATGAAATAGAAGTCTGGAGATCAATGGTGCCTGACCCAGGAACCACCAGAGGGCGAATTACACAATTCAAGCACACCCTGTACCTATATTTCCTGATGAAAAGTCTGCTAGACAAAGCACTGCAGCAAATTTCTATGGGGATGGCAGTTACAATGTAAGGCCTTCCCAATTACGAAAAAGACATGGAGAAGATCCTATTTCAGCTACACAAACAGTACATTAGGATGGACCAGATTAACCGTCACATCCCTTGCATTGTGGAGCTCGTTGGAATGCCAGAAGCAACTATTGATGATCCCACCCCAGTAGCCTCCTACTCTGAGGAGCAGAATGTCGAGAAATATTAGTCTTCTTATACTCAGTTTTTGTTTATGTGGATAACATTTAAATTTCCAAATGTTTATGTCAGTTATCATAGTTATATAGTTTGTGGTCATGAGACTGAAACTTACCTAGCCTTGCTAGAAAGACTAAAGAAGTTATGTTTTTGGATGGCATATAATGCCGACCAATGGCCAACAAACTCGGTTTCCCCTTGGGGCGAGTTGAGGCCACCGGGTAAAACTGTGTGGTGTAAATTTGCCTTATATATATAATAGAAAATAGATGGACCTCCATCTCTCCATTTACCAAGTGAAGCATTTGAAATTTCTCAAAATTATTTCTTCTTAGCAACAATTTTTCATTTCTTCAAGAGACTATATCAATCCTAAACTAAAAGCGATCTCTACAACAAGGATGGTGTTATATTTTTGTTCATACATCTCATTCACCAAACCTTTGTATTAAAACTCAATGCAACTAAAAGGGATTATGAGAAGAGAAGGAAAGAGAAAAATGATTTAAAAAGAATAGGTGTTAAGAATAAAATTAGAAAAATTAGAGAGTTTGAAGTTTTTTCTGGTTTCACAAGAAGTCACATTTACCAAGTGAAGCATTTGACTGATTTTAAAATTAGTTCTTCTTAGCAACAAGTTTCCATTTCTTTAAAAGACTATATAAATCCAAAACTAAAATTGATCCCTACTATAACAAGAATGGTATTATATTTTTATTCATATATCTCATTTACCAAACATTTCAATTATTTAAATCCAATGTCAAGTAAAATGGATTGTGAGAAGAGAATGAAATATATTTAAGTGATTAAAAAAGAATAGGTGTTAGGAATAAAATTAGAAGATTTGGAGAGTTTACTAAAGAAGCCAAAGAGAGTAGCTCAAAAATGAGAAGAGGATGAAGATCTAACAAAGTTGATGAAGAAGATATTGTATAATAATTTGCAAGGTTGTTAAACTAAAGAATGATATAAATTAAGTTTAAATTCTTATATAAGAACTCTAAATACACATTTCAGAGAGAATTATTACTAACTCAATGGTATGGCGAATCTTTTGAATTTGAGAGAATGGGAGATTCTTGAAAAAATAAGCTAGTGATTTCCAAATTGAAGGGTCAAGTTTATTTTATGAGAGAAAACAAAATCTATATCTATAAATTTATACAAATTTAACCAACTATAATATAATTTGTGACTAAAAAACCATACATTACATAAATACACTCTCCATGATACAAGAAGGAACCTATTCAACTAGTTTTTAAGTATGTTAATTTTTGGAAGCCTGCTATACAAGATCAAATTAGTTGGAAGAAAATTTCTTCATTACAAACACCATATCATTTAGTGTTTAAAATGTGTAACTAAAATTTCTATAAAACAATAATAAGAAGAAGAACTTCCTTAAAGGAAGAACTGATCATAACTACAAAAAAAATCACAATTCCAAAAAAGAAGTGGAAGAAATGTGGGATGAGAAGGATGACAAGGCCAATAAAATTTTTGATAACGAAATAAAAATAAATCAAGAGACAGATGTTTTAGCGGATTCATAGAACAAATAAGATGCTTCAAGGTATTATCAATCATGAATGTACATTTTTATCATTTGTGGTGAAGAGGGGCACAAATGATAATTTGAGTGTTTTTTTTGGAAGAATGTACATGGAAATTTTAGCACAACAATCAAGTAGGGCACAATGACGGGTAAGAAGATTTAAAAAACTATATGTTTCTACAAGGAACCTTTTTTATGCGCGTGAAAATATGGATATCCAACACCTTTTATGATTTCGATTATTTTCATCAAATCTTGACAAAGTTTAAAATAAGGTTCCTCTTTTTTAATTTTGAACCATACTTTGCAACATATTTCATGATTACATGTTGAGAAACAACTAGATAAATTTAATCGACATTAGATTGCCACAGTCTAAGAATAATAACATTGTAGAATTGAGACTTTTGTGATTTGTCATAGTTATAAGGAGAGCTTCAACGTAAATCACATGAGAAAGATTACAGCCAACGCGTTTCGAACCAACCAATGTGGTCCATCGTCAGGACAAGTTGAAAATACAGATCTATTTAAAACGTTGAGCTAGATCTGTATTTTCAACTTGTCCTGACGATGGACCACATTGGTTGGTTCGAAACGCGTTGGCTGTAATCTTTCTCATGTGATTTACGCTGAAGCTCTCCTTATAATAATAACATTGTAAGCATTTCTAGCATATAATCAACACTTGCATGCTAATTTATTTCTTTTGTATTTATTATTTATGAATTTAATATTTATTAATCACATAAAAAAATTCATGGAGGATTATAGTGATATGCAATAATACACTCATTTTTGTGCAAGCATAAATATACACTACACTTTGTATGTTTTTAAAAAACTTGTTCTCTTTAAAAATTATCAGAACCTTCATGTGAGAATTTAAAGAAGAAACTTGTGAGGTTTTCAAAAGTAGGGATCATCATTTAGGATTCAAGAAACAGTTAAATGTTATATATGATGATGGATGTCATGAAAATTTAATGTTGTTATATATCTTTCATAAAGAATGTCTTCTCAACATGCATATTGGAAGGAGGGATACTCTTGCTCCATCTAGACTATGACACATTTTCTCTCTTTTAACTCCTACAAGGATATCAAGCATCAATAAAACTAATGTTTATAGGTTTTGGAATGCATCTATGTGACAACCATTTTTGTTAATCCCTCTTGTAAATAAATTTCCATGAACTATAATTCATGTAAATAATATATGGAAATTATGGTACAATGGTTTTCTTTGGTTAAACTGTGTCCTTAACTTTTTTGGGTTATCCTAAACCATTATAATTCGAAGGTGGTTCATAATTTGCATGAATTGAAGTGGTTCGAGAAAATTCCAACAAACCATGTTTTCAAGTGGTTTTCAATAATTTGCAGGGTTTCAAGTGGTTTTCTTTAGTTGTTGTTACATCTCAAATTTTAACTACATGATATTACTTTCAATGTTTATTTTATCTTATTTCTATTGTTTCATTCTCCATTTGTTTATTGTTTTCAATCATATTTCTTAATGCATATAATATGGAGCAAGTAATATGAGAAGTGAGATAATTTAAATTACTTGTATTTTCATGAAATTATTGAATTGCTTGATCTTCTTGTTCTCTCAATATCTGTCGCTTTTTTCTCAACCTTTCTCTAGCTTTTTCTTGCATTTCCTCTGTGATTGGAAATTTCTTTCCTTTTCTAGATCCAAATCTCTAATTTCCCATGTTTGTTGTGAATCCTTGTGTAATTTTCACGCTGTGATATTTCTCTATGAATGAATGTTTTTTGTTATTTTTTCATGTATTTGAATTTAGACTCCTTTCTTTTTTTGGGTTGACAGCAGACGCTTGATTGAGCTGCTAATCCATAGCATTTAACATCAATGCCAATAATAGTTGGTAAGCAGTTGGTGGGAAGTTAGCTTTTCAATGGCTCGATCGAGCTTATATCTTGATTGAATCGTTAGTTAACCACCTTCACAGCTCAATTGAGGGTTTCTTTAATGCTTGATCAAGTTATTTAAATTTCAAACTCTTGCACTCGATCGAGCTCCTGAGGTCCTAAAAATCACAGTTTCAGCACCCCTTTTGTATATTTCTCTACAGCCCAATTTTATACCCTAACGGATTTAGGGCAAAAATTTTCCTAAGTGGTGGAGTTGATCATGTTGGATTCATAAAATAATCCTCTATCCAATGGCATATGAGTTTGACACTTTCAAATTCATATGATATTTTTCATCTAATTTCTTTTAAACATAATGCTTGAAATTATTTTGGACAGTTTCAAAGGGGTTCAATAAAAAATCAATAAGATAAAATATACACAAAATTTTCTTTTAAATACCACTATTTTCGTTTAGGGAGCCCTTTTCAAAAGGGAACACTTGGTTTTCCAATTTATTTAAAGAGTTGAAAAAAATCTTACACGAACATATGTGTCTACAAAATGCAATTGAAATATTAATAGTTATCTCCATGTAGATCATGCTCTATATATATATATATATATATATATATATATATATAATATATAATATATATATATATATATATATATATATATATTATTATATATATATATATATATATTACACATTTTAGACTAATTTATGCTACACGAACACACGCATACCTGTTAACATGTGCAAAAATTTGCAAGGAGAAGTATTGCATTTAATAAAAAGTGAGACATTTTATGGCACTAAATTTTTTTGCAAAAAATACCATTAGGACAACATAATTCTCTTGTCTTCTTACTCGGAATCAACATTCACAATGCTTATATGAATTTTGAGGGCTTCAATTCGATAAAGAGGAAAATTTTGAAATTTCAACGCTACTTTTGGACCAAAAGTGTAACCCAACTTCATGCATTAAGTCGGTTGTTAAATTATGAATAGGATATTAAGTTCTACTTTCTTCATATGAAGTTGGATGAGGTTGCAACCACTCTCAAACATCCTAAAACAATTTATGGTAATGTTAAAATCTTAAGTAAAAGGATAGAAAAGCTAAGAGAAAGGAGAATATTAACAAGATAAGATAAAGAAGAATACAAAAAAAAAAAAGAGAATGACTCTTTTACATTAAGAATTTAATATTATCATTAATGACAAGGGCACTAAATCCTCAAAGTTATACCCCTCATCTTTGTTTTATCTTCATAGGTTGTTGATAAAAAAATCTAGGGGGCGTTACCCTTCTAGGTGGAGGACCCAGACATCCCTTTTGGGGAAATGCATTCCCCACACTAGGGAAATTTGTCCCATGTGTATGTTTCCCATGTGTTTCCATGAATTTCCCTAAAAAGTGGAGGCCCCAGACATCCCTTTTGGGGAAATGCATTCCCCACACTAGGGAAATGTGTCCCATGTGTATGTTTCCCATGTGTTTCCATGAGTTTCCCTGAAAAGAAGACGCGGGGAAATGTTTTCTTAAGTTCTCTCGATACCTAGAATGTGGGAAACGTCGATGCACCCCAGCAATGAATGCCAAGGCCAATTTGTAAGGACTGCAAAAAGAAATGATATATTTTAAATATATAATTATCAATGAGATGAGATGAGATGAGTTTTATAGAAAAAATAATAGCAACACAAATAAATGCTCTACTTTATCATGTTTTTTTGAAAACTTAAAATGTTTCTTCATTTCTTTCTTTTGAGGTCAACTGAGTGATTTGAAATAATTTTTAAAAATCTATTTTATCTTTAAATTTATCTATAAAAATCATATTTTCTAAAAATACAAACTTTTTTCCAACTTTTTATTTTATTTTTTACACTTAAATACCTTTCTATAATTTGATTCTTCCCAATACCTATAAACATCAAATTAAAGTAAAGTTTGAATTGATTAATAATAAAAAAATGCTGGAAATTATTTTATGCTCATATATAATAATGCAATGAATCATAAGTTATTCGCTATTTAAAAGTGAATTAGGCTAGAAAATACTAAAGTTTGATAAGAGCTCGATTACTCTAACAAGGCCAAACACGCAAAAGTCAATGGAAAAGATAAATTTGATATGGATGACCATCCCTTTACGGCCTAAGCTTACAGGCAAGTAATTTGCGAAATAATCTAATTTCAAGAATATCCCTACTTTGTTTCACCAAAGGCTAATGAAATAAATATGATTTATTTGTTTTTATAAATAATGGTTCTGTTTAAAAAGAGTAAAGTGCATTTTATAATTTAAATATATTTTATATTAAATTATAATTCTTTAAGTAAGTTTGTTTACATCTATATATATATTAAAATTAAATTTAAATTTATGTGACTATATTATTATTAAAATAGACTTATTTATATCTGAATAATTAAAAACATGTACTTTCTAAAATTCACAAAAAGAAAATCTCCAATTCACAACATTGTATTTCAAATTTCATTTATTAATCCATAATTACATTATAACAAATTATTCATATTACATTATAATGGATGGATGGTGCGTTATAAGTTCTTTTTGACCAAAACTTAGCTACTCAGATATTATTTAGTGTTACAGGACTACCAGTCCAGTATTCTTCACCCGAAGTTGCACAATTTCCTTGTTATCAATCAACCCAGTCTTCAATATTTATCCAGCAATATGTGCTCTATTCTGCTTTATTTATGAGCATAAGGTAAATATGGATATGGCTGACCAGCATGAAAACTTCTCAAAAACAACTTTGGTGGCTAGTCCTGAGAATCGCCAGTGACAGGAGCAGGAGCAGGAGCTGGAGCTGGAGCTGTGGTTGGAGAAATGAATGGCAGTGAACCAGGCTGGGATAAAAACATATCTGCAAGAACTACGTTGGCAGCATCTGTGGGATGGAAGGCATCCCAGAAAACATATTGGCTGCGATTTGCACAAACATCGGAGTTTGGTAAACAAAACTGTCCGAGGGCTGTATCCACGCTGCAGCATGGAGTATCCGATACATTGAAACCTGCACATCGATCAACCAGGTTCTCAATAACTACAAATTCTTTAAAAATAAAGTGCAACTCACAGAATTATTGAAACTGATAAATCTGCTTAATTACTTACCATATGCAGTCGGATTTTTGATAAGTTCCATCACACTGGTGTATGAATCGAGAAAACGGATGTGGAAGCCAGGCAACCCTGAATTTAGTTCCTGCAGGAGCTTCTTGATGGAGATATTGAACTTTTTGACCAATCGATTTACATCGTTCAGACATGATCCTCCATTCTTCACCCGTTGAGCCGGGATGCATCCCAAAGGAGCAATTCCATTGAACAGAATTTTGCGTGCGCCCAATTGGTATATTCTCTGCTCATATTTCAATTTCCAGGTTAAAATCAGTTATGTTGGATTATGGGATGGTTAATTAAATTGTGATTTTTTGTTATTTAAAATGTATTTTTAATAAATAAATAAATTTAAATATTAGCGTTCAAGAGTTAGTTCAATCGGTCAAGTTAGTGCCTCGCTAATCGGGAGGGTTACAGGTTCAATTCCCGAAAAATTCTTGGGGTCAGGTCAGTAAATAGGCCGAGGGGTGCAACCCCCTTGGGTTGTGTGTCCACCCTAGCATTGTCCGAACCTGGACGTTGCAAACCCTGTGTCCACCCTAGCATTGTCCGAACCTGGACGTTGCAGACCACTGACCATGGGATTCCGTGAAACAGGAAATTAAAAGATAAATAAATAAATTAAATTTAATATCACAAAAAATTAGTCAATTACGACTATCTCTCATGGAAAGACCATTCGTGGAATGACTTACTTAACGCAGTTGAATCCAAAATGATATCTATCATAAAAAATTTCTAAAATACTTAAATTGTGCTAATTTTACCACTTAAAATTATAATTCAAATTAATACCAAATTTAAAACTAATTCAACTAAAAAATATACCTAAAAAACTCAAACCACAAATGTAACCGTGGAAAAAAATAGAATTTCAATTACCTCGAATTGTTGTCGTAACGAGGTAATTAGAAGACCTTTAAATTGACGTGGAGTACGCAATTGTGAAGTTGTTACGTTAACAGGCAATAAATAATTATTGATGTAATCGTTGCTTCCTATTACGACGAAGTAAATGGCCTCATTAAGGAAATTTTCCACTGCCACTGCCCCCAATTTCTTCGTCAGAGCTTCTTTTGTAGCCTGGAAGTTGTCTAATTGCTGGTCAAAAGGTATTTTCTCAATCTGCCAAAAAATCAGATCAGATCAGATCATGAATATGTTAATTAGAATATATTATGAATATGATACTTACAAAATATATATATTAGGAATATGATAATTATTAAATATATATATCATGAATATGATAATTACAATGTAGGTTGAATTTATTTTATTATAGATTTTAGGAATATTTTGAAGTTTGGAAAAATTATTTTAATTGTTTTACTTGATTAGGGTTGGAAATTCAAAACAGATTCACTAGTTAAATTTGACAGTTTTCATACTTACTCCACCAGTTTTCACAGTTTCAATAAAAGATGCGGATAGTTTTGCAATTCTTTTAATTGTATTTGAAAAGCAAATCACCCTGTGATATGCAATTTGCCCCTCAAATTCCATCCCTTCAGTTGACTTACAAATTTTGGAAATATTTTGAAATTTGACAAACCTACTTTAATATTTTCACTTAACCTCATTCATGGGTAAAATTTAAAAAAAAAATAGAAAAATAAATTCTCAAATTCCAAAACATTTTGGAAATCAATAATCTAAATAATTAAAAAGATTTTAGAGAGAGTAAATTATCTTGATCAGTTAAATTCAACTGATTCTATATTTTAGAAATATTTTGTAATTTGAAAAGCAAGAGTGGCCTCAATTGTTTGATTCATCTACTTGTTCTCACCCATTTTCTTTAATTTTAGAAAAAAGTCAATTATTTTAATCTATAGTACTATAGTATTCCAAATTCTCTGATCAAAATAAAAATATTTAAATATGAATACATAGTTTTTCAATATGAACCCTTAAAATTCTCAAAACATCATTAGAAAGAAAAGGAAACAGCAGGAATATGAGTTACAAAAAGGACTCCTGTTTCGTTGAGTATGCCTGCGCCTCCGGAAGCATAATTGACCCCTTGAAGCATGACTGTAACGTCAGTCGTATTTGAGAAAGAAAGATACGGTGGTGCAGAATCTAAACCTAATTTCTCAGCTGCAACAAATTAAGTTGACTGTCATAAATCTTGCAATAATATGATTACTTGCAAAAAAATTCTCAGCTGCAACAAATTAAGTTGACTGTCCTATGTTTATTTAGTAATAAACACTAAATTAGTCAGTAAACTTAATTATTAAGATATGAATTTTGAATTTTTTAAGGTGCCTCTGCCTTAGCCACTGGTACTTGAATGGGGTCACCTGGATATGGATCCGAACGAAGGGATCAGGAATATTTTAACTTTGGATAAATAGCAAAAACATTATAAGATTGAATTCTTGAGATTAAATTCCTGAAACTTGTAAACAAGATAAAAACACTGAGAAAAATTATGATACAGACCGACTATATCGATGATGGTGCGTCCATTGGTAAATCTTCCTGTGGCAATCCCTCCCTGGTAATCCATGCCATACCAAGGGAAATCAGCTTTTGCTAGACAATAAGTGAGATAATTGTTGTTTCCCACATCTATCAACGAGTCTCCAAACTGGAAGAACGCTGTACGTGGTTTCTCGGCCCCTGTGTTCATTTCCCCATTAATGTAACTGTGACTGATCACCAATGGTGACATGATGAAACTCAAGATCAGGCATGGCCATGGATTAATTAGGCAACGTGAGTACTCCATTCTATACTAATCCTCTTTCACTCACACAACAGAACAGTGAGCTTTATAGAACAGTATATTTGAACGCACAAATTTATAATTTTAGGGTCTCCCTGCAATTTTCTAGGGTGGTCGACCTACCATTTTTTTGCATTCTCTGAAATTCCACGTGTTTCTTTCTTATGAACTATAAATGCAGAATAGTCTTTGATCTGGAAACATCTTTTCTGTTTTTGTGAAATTCTACGTGTTAGAAAATGCACACAACTTATTTTTGATCCAGTAGCTCCTCTTTACGTGTTAGCAATACCGCCAGCCCAAGAAAATGGTTCGCAAACTTTTTTATGTTAGCGTGTACTGCGCAACTCCTTTTGCCAAAAAAAATAAGTTTTGGTCCACTTCAGGAATCATGTATATTCCAGCCTTACGTGGGATTTCGTGCCTGAAAATTAACTCTAGCAATGCCTAACGCAACAAAATGAACTTAACCAGCAAAAACTTCGGTTTCTTCAACTTTCAGTGCACTCATAAGCTCTACTTACAGATAACATTTATGGCCATTTTTAAATTATTAATTTTTAAATAATTATAATTATAATGAGATAAATTAGTCGCTTTTTACCAGTGGAATCAGCCAGGTTCATACTCACATGGTTTAGAACTGGTGATTATTACTTAAAGAGTGTCTTAACAATGCATTCATTTACAAACTATTCAATTGTAAATCATTTTGTTACATTTAGGATTATTGCAAAGGTGTAGCTGGTTCACAGTCTTAAAAAGTGTCTTAACAATGCACCCATTTACTAACTATTCAATTGGAAATCATCTTGTCACACTAAGAATCATTGCAAAGGAGTACCACTATAATAAAACCAATCACCTTTGTTGTTTCATGAGTTTTAGAAAAACTTTTGACATGGGACTAAACATTATAATAGGTTAGAAGAGTTAAAAGGTCCTTATAAGTTGAGAGCTATTGGACTGAGGTTATATAATAGTTTTATTTCCAAGTTTAAGAACACTAAGGGATGGTTGAAATGAATTAAATGTAATTTAGGAGTCAAGCAAAGTTGTTCCCTGTCCCTACTCTCTTAGGAATCTACATTGATAAGTTAGACTATTGGTCAGAAGATTTTGGTTATATTGGCTCAAATCTGACTAATGTACTCATCATTCTTATTCTTTATGTTGAAGATATTATTCTTATGGAAAGAAATACCTGGATAAGCATTTAAGAATCGTAAGGACTTTTCTCTAGGGTGAGTGTAATTGTGAACACAAACATAAACAAAGGTTGTAATAATCAAATCCCAAAATATCACTTGTGACACTTATATGTATGACAATAATAGTTTAGGAAGTGTCTTCATAGAAATATCTTGGAATTGATATTCATCACAAGCTCAATTGAAAGTATAGTATTGAAAAAAGGATAAATGAAGGATGGAAAGCATATTATGGGTTTCAAAATAATTGTAACTTAATGAACCTTTGGTTGTGGGATGAGAAAAAAAACTTTTCTTTGGTACTCTAGTCAGTCATGTTATCTTGTACAGTTTTGTAGATTGCGGATGTAGTATCTCTAGAGAATCTTGAAAAAAGATAAAACAATTCCAAAATAATTTGTAACTTATAGTATTAATATTAAAAGAAATATACCCAGTACTATCTTCCTTATATAAGTGAGTCACCCCCAATTGAGTGCACTACAATGGTTAGGCACTTTTGATATGAGGCTCCCCAAATTGTTTCCAATTCCAACCAAAACTAGAAGCAATTGAAGAGAGGATGACATCAAGATTCTAAACCATGGCCAAATCATTAAATAATACAAGAAGATGTCATTTTACAAGAGATTGCTAATATTAAATTTAAATTTAAAGAGAATTTATGATGAAATAAAGAATTAAAAAATTAAAGGGAGTTAAAATACTATAAAGAGGTGGTCAACCTTAATATAGAAGATCAAAACCAAAATTGTCAAAACCAACCCTTTATATAGTCAAATTGAGCATGAAACAATCTCAAATCACCGTAGCCCATGCATATGTTATTTGTGTAACACTAAGAAGGTGAGGATGAAAGGCACTTTCTCCTAAAACTTCCTTGAGTATACCAAAACTAAATTTCAATTTAAAATATGTTATCATATTGAACTTCTTAATATCCTAAATCATTAAAACTATGATCTTAGAATATTTTTAAATGTTTTTTCAATAAGTAAATAAGATTTTAAGAAAATTTAGCTAATTTTGTTTTTTTAGTTCCATAAATCAATTTTAATCAATATTAATCATCATTATTTATATATATATATTAAAAATGATTTTGTGAATTATTATATATTTAATTTTAAAATAATGGTGTGAATTATCATATATTTAATAGAAATTAAATAAATTAATATGGGTATAAAAAATATTTATTTGAAACTATTAAATTGATATTATAAATTATTATATATCTAATAGAATTTTATATATGTAGTTGCGAATTTTTACATTTTTAATATGAAAATTGTTGACTGTTTTCTATATTTTAAATATACAAGGTAAAATTTAATATTTTAACATTGAAATTATAAGTTTTGAAACATCTTATAAGAAAGATTTTTATATTATTTACGTGTGGTGTGAATTTCCATCTCAATTCTCCCAATTTCACTCAAACTCAAGTTTGTAATAAGCACCTCACGAGTATAGTATTATAGATATTTAAGGAAGACTTGGTGGACTTGAAAAGGAAACTAATATGGTATTATAGATATTTAAGGAATACCTGGTGGACTTGAAAAGGAAACTAATATACGATGAAATTAACCCAATTCTATCTGAAGCAAGCATAAGAACATACAAACAACCTTAAATTACAAAGAACCACTTTCAAGGAGATAAACAAAAAGAGAGATTAAATAATTAAATAATGGGGAAATTTGTTAACGACTAAATAATTAAAGACATGGAAGAGAGTGTGTTGGGAGAAAAACGTGACATGGAAGAGAGTGTGTTGGGAGAAAAACGTTGTTAAAGTGTGGGAAAGAGTTTTTCCAAGTGGTGGAAAGGTCAAATATTATAGATAGTAAAACACGAAAGATTAAACCATGAGTATATTAGGCAACGTGCAAGCAATTAGGCATTTATTGTTAATGGCAAAGAAATAAAGGCCTTTCCAAGACATGAGAAGGAGTGGATTCTCCTAGTTCTCAACATATTGTCTTTGTTGGTGTGATATGTGTTGTTTTTATCTCTCTTTCTCTCAAACAAATAGGTGTAAATGTGTTTCTTGAAGTGATTACTTTCTCGATTGAATTTTCTAGCGTAATTATATTTATAAATTCTAATTATCTTCTTGAATGCATACATATGGGCTCTTTATATAGCAAATATTTAGTATCAACAATGATGTAAGTTCATGCACATAGACAAATTGATTTTGATCACAAAAACTTGAATTTCTGGAGTGAATTCATGTTTTATCATGATTTTTGGTCTCCAAAAGGCACCATGAATAGATGGTTTTAACTTCCATTCAAACTATCATGGCTGGGTTTTATCAAAATGGAAATAGCTATGAAGAGATGGTTTTAACTTCCATTGAAACTATCATGGCTGGCTTTTATCAAAATGGAAATAGCTACTCATGTGTACCCTTTTTTTTACTTGTGCAACTTCGAGGGATATGTCACACAATTTAAACGAGCTCTTAAATAAAGGAAACCCACTCAAGTCTAGAAATACATATGTTCCATGATCTTTTCCATTTTTTGTGATGTTTATTTAAATGGCATGGTGCATTTCCTAGGTGATGATGACTCTAGTAATCACTTGTATGGCTATGAACTATTTCTAAGTGATAACAATTGCCCCTTGGATGTGTGAGTTTAAGACCAATCATATAGTCGAAATACATATTTATTTGATTATTAAAATTGGTAATTTATGAACTAATACTATGAAGAGGGAGAGGTGAAAAGATCACAAGGATGGACCAAGGAGAAAGATAGGAACCCAGCTGCATAGCCTAAATTTGTCATAAAATATCAATTATTTTATGCAAATGAGACAGGCATGTTCCATGCTCATGATATTTCGAAAAAAAAGATTTATAATGGTAGGTAACAAGACAAAGGTGCCAAAATAACCTGAAAAACCCCTACCCTACCTTGTTAATGTCTTCCTCGTTGCTTACACCACAATTCCTACCACCATGGTCAGCGTGATAGGAGGGAGCTCCATAGAAAAGTTACTATAGGGAATCTTCGCTCTATTCAATCATCTAATCATTGCCCTATTGTGGTTTCAAAAAATCTAGGCTTAAATCTACAACAAAGATCCTCATGGCATGCTTCAACTAGCCAAAGACCTCCAGGAAGACGCCTTCCAAAAGTAGCCACAAATCCAATGTTTGAGGTGCATACTAGTCGATTTTGGGATTACATTCAATACATGAGAAATTACACTTTAATCAGCAAATTCATGAGCATTTGGCCCTTGTAAAAATCCCTCGCCTACTAGATTCAACACAAGTGGAAGCCAAAGGGATAGTCAAATTGGAGCTAGGGGAGAATAGATTTTTCACCATAATCTTTATCAATGTGGAAGATCACGTAAGGGTTTTCGAAAATGACCCATACTTCTTCAACTTTGTAAGATTATATCTTAGGTTTTGGATGAAGAGATTTGTTCCAGACAAAGAGGATTTTACACTAGCCCCGGTTTGGATTGACATGTACTCCTTGCTTAAAGAATTCTAGGATGAAGAAATATTAGCATGCATTGAAAATGATTTGGGTCATTTTGTCAAAGTCTCAAAAAATACTAAACAAGAAAGATAAATATCTTATGTTTGTGCAGTATATATGAATATCTCATAGCACCTTCCTAAGTTAATTGATATCTACTATCAAGACAAACTCTGGTTCAAGAAAACCTTGGACTATGAACACATTTTGTTCCATTGTTGTAGATGTCATGAATACATGTGTCTCTATAGAAATTTCCCCATGTTGGTTTCTAAGACCATTCCATATCATGGCAAAGCTATAGATCAATATGGATTCTCTACACCAATTAATCATTGTTGTGGACCCAAGCCTCCACTTATGTAGACACACTCTAGAAAATCACATTTTACCATCGACATCTTTGAACCACATGCAAATATCTAATCTCCTTCGAACCCTTCCCCCCCAAGAGATAAACATGCCTAATATGAAAAACTCAAAATAATCCTCTAAGGTAACTCTTATTACCTCCTCACATCCCTTGAATATGGATCCTTAGGAACTCTCAAAGAAATATTCTAAGTTTCCGCACAATATTGAGGGCATCTAAGAAATGGATTTGGACACTCTTGACCTCCCAAGCATTGTTAATGCATGGATATAGAAAGACCAAACTTGTTGCTAAAGAATCAAATCAAAATACTAAGAAGAGTCATTCTCAAATCAAGGTAGCAAGCCCAAAATTCATCAATAGGACCAACTAATTCTAGTCCTTCAAGGGCCATGTCCAACTTATGAAAGAAACTACAAAGTAGCACAGGGATGAGAAGAAAAAAATGTCATAAGAGAAATTAGCAAATTCTAGAAGAAATGGGAAACATTCTTGTCAAGTCAAGTAGAATAAAGTTGATCTTAGAGGTTTATCCCTCCACCAACTCATCTCCCCCATGAATATAATATCCTAGAATATTATAGTCCTAAATTGCAGGGGAAATCAAATGATTCTCAAAGAAAATTGGCTCATGGAACATCCAATCTTCTTGATGGTTTAGGAAACTAAAACTTCCTATGAAGTTATATGCAAGTTGATAGAAAAATTGCGTTGAATATGCCAATTAGTAGCTCTTGATGCCCAAGGTCAATCTAAAGGCATCTCTATCATCTATAACTCTTAAGAGGTATCCATACTTAACATTCTTGCTTCTCTTAGAATTTTCAATATATAATTTCAGCTCATCAGATCAGCATAACCTAATTTATTTCAAACTTCTATGGTCCTTCATTACCCAAAGACAAGCCACATTTTATTAACTCCATCATGAAACTTATTATTCTCATCTCCTTGGAATATTGGATCATGGGGGGGATTTCAATTTGATAATATATTTAGAAGAAAAAAGGGTGGTGTTAGAAAGCTAGAAACAAAATCCAGCCTCTTCCAAGATGTCATGGATTCTTCTCATTTGATCAACTTCATCACCATCAAAGACACTTATACTTGGAACAACCATAGACGTGACTCCTAGCACATATCTATAAAGTTGGATATGTATCTCATCTCTAAAAATATCATGTCTAAGTACATTTTTAAGGAGGTTTCAATCCTACCTCGCCATGGTCGTGATCACTTGCCAATCAAATTAGACATCAAAATCAAGTCATTCCCCCAAAATAGGCCCTTTATATAGAGAGTGTTTGGCTCCAAAATCCCAACTTCCAATCCATCATCAAGGATTGGTGGGATGAACTAGCTAACTTGGAAGGATCGTCCATGTTTTGGCTACAAAGGAAGTTGAAACACATCAAATATCAACTCAAAACACAATCAAATAAGGAAAAATATAGGAACATCACTAAGGAGAAACAAAACATGGAAGCCCAAATGGACCCACATCTAGTAAGAAGCCATTCACCAAGTAAGATCAGAGGATCTCACAAAGGAGGAAGCATGTATTCTCACTTTGCTTGAAGAAAGAAGGAAACATGAAGAATTACTTTGGCAACAAAAAAATAGAATTAGATGTTTGAAGGAAGGAGGGTGAAATAGTGCCTTCTTCCACAATTCAATGTTATTTCTTCCACAAACATATTTCTTCCTTAAAAAACTAAACATATCATCTCTCGATTTGTTCCATATTGATTGATGTGGGATGCATTAAGGCCCTTGTTTGAAAAATCGTCTCTTGTCAACTCCATCTCATTTTCTAGGAGCTCATTAACATTATCACATAGTCCAATGAATGTGGTACATGAAAAGGTGATATTCTATTAAATATAATTGTAACTCAAGGATTTAATAGCTAAGACTTCCACTAAAGCACATTTCTCTAGCACAAATCTCCTGATTAAATTAAACCAATGAGAAATGTGGAAAGTAAAGGAATAAAGGAGGTAATTTGTGAAGACACATTGAACTCACTAGCCAAACAAGATAAGAGTTTCCATTAGTGCACTACATATCAATAGTACTTAAGCCTGGCCCCAGAGGAGTGACAGAGAAATAAAATTTGGAAAATAGGGTTGGAAAATTGTGCATGTGTTTTGAAAATCTTTGACTTAAGGAAATAATACACTAGTGTGCAAGAAAATTTGATTCAAGGACCTGAACTATTTTACTCAATTCATAAAATAATCTAGTACTTCTCTCTCCCAAGGCCTTTAAAATAATTTTGAAGTTGCTTGAGCCAAACAGGAGGCTCAAGCTTGCTAAATCGAACTCCTTCCTACACTTTCAAGGTGGCGGGATGAATATTTTACAATATATCATTTCTAATATTACTTCTCTAGATATCTCTATTTTTGTTGAGCCATATATAGATTTCCCCTGGTTATTTTCCTAAGCTATAGGGCCTGAATCAACTACAATTGTTCACAAGTCCCTACTGTATATTTTGTATCTATCTATCAAAAGAGATACACATTTTGATTAGGGGCAAGTAATAGTCAACGAGATTTCATATTAGTTGTTCAATGTTCCTAAGACCCACAAATTTGATATGGTGACCTACCTATTAATGGCCATAGTTTCATGTAATATCTTACATTGACTACCTTGCAAAAACAATATGAACCTAGATATAGAGCAAACTCAATTTGTATTTCCGCCAGATTTAGCACCAGATTTTAGTGAAATTTTTTCTCAATTGGGATGAGCCGCTTAGCACTAAATCTGGCTCTATTATACAATTTTTAAAGCGTCCTTTTTTGTGCCAAATTTTGCATCTTTTTTTACGCCAAATTTTGCATCATTTTTTGCATCATATTTTGCACCAAGATTTGCATTTGGTTTTAAAAGAGGTTTTGCTTCTAGTTTTGTGCCATTTTTTGCATCTATTTTTGCATCATTTTTTTCATCTTGTTTTGTGCCATTCTTTGCTTCTAGTTTTGTGTCATAATTTGCATCAAGTTTTACACTATCTTTTGCATCCGATTTAGTTCCTTTTTTTGCATCCAGTTTGTGTCAGTTTTTGCATCTAGTCTTATGTCGTATTTTGCTTCTAATTTTGTATTTATTCGTACATCCATTTTTGCGCCAATTTTTCTGTCTTTTTTTACACCATTTTTTTCATCCAATTTTGCACCATATGTTGAATCTGATTTAGTGCCAAATTTTGCATCCACTTTTTCGTTTTATTTGTCTCCCTTTTTACATCCTATTTTACACCATATTTTGCATCATTTGTTGCATCCAATTTAACATCATTTTCAACACCATTTCTTACATCCAATTTTGCATCCTTTTGAGCATATAAATTTGCCCCCTATGTTGAACCATGTGTTGTGTCCACCTTTGCATTCCATTTTGTGTCAAATGTTACTTTCAATTTTGAACTATATTTTCATCTACCTTGCATTTGTTTTTGCACCAAGTTTTGAATAATTTTTTGCACCTCATTTTGCATCCAATGTTGCATCTCAATTTACATCCAAATTTGAGCCATTTTTGTGCACATTTTTGCACCTTTTTTTCTACTTTTGTTTCCAATTTTGCACCATTATTTATGCCCAATTTTGCATCTTTTTTGGTGTCTATTTTGCATGCTTTTTGGCATCCAAATTTGCATCTTTTTTTTCTGCCACATTTTGTGTCCACATTTGCATCTCATTTTGCACCTAGATTTTAGTTTGAATTTTCATGTAGTTATGCATCATTTTTTGCATCCTTGGTTTCATCATTTTTTAGTCTCATTTTGCATCTTGTTTTGTATCTTTTTTTACATCCTTTTTGCACCCAATTTTTCATCATAATTTTACACCATTCTTTGCATCCTCATTTTGGTGTCCATTTTTGCATCCTTGTTTGTGCCCAATTTGGTATCCTTTTGTATGCCCTATTTTGTTCCCTTATTTGTGTCTAGTGTTGCACCCTTTTTAATTCTACTTTAAAATTATTTTTGTGTCATTATTTACATCTTTTTTTTATGGCTAGTTTAACATCCAATTCTACTCCCAATTTTGCATCCATGGTTACATCCACTTTTGGACTTCTTGTTTAGAGTTTTACTTTTATTTCCATTTATGACCCCCTTTATGGGTTCATTTTACTAATTTCAATTACGTAGTGAAATATATTACAGTTTATAATTATCATTTTGCTCTAGGATTTAATGCACGATTAGATGAATGTAAAACCCTCTTAGTTTATCCTGAAAACCTAGGACAGACTGATTAAGATAAATGTTATTCTAAGGCTCATGATTCTTAGTAGATCAAGATGTAGAGTATAGATTAAGAAAAAGAGAATGAATTCTTGTGAGTCCTCACATTCAGGTCTTGTTGGAGTTTTTAGTGTAGCTGGGAAGCACTCCTAGCTAGCTCCAAATATTGGTCCTACACATAAGAGAGAGAACAAAGCAACCTTCACACCATAATATCTTGATAATCGAAACTATCATACACATATAAATATTACTGAATAAATAAAATAAACCAAATTTCCATACATTCATTAGCTAAATAGAATAAGTAAATAATGAATAGCAACATATGGAATGAAGAACAACTAATCTATATTAATAAAGGCGTCGGAGGAAAGTTACAACCATAAGATGCAGTTGCATCAACACCTCCCCCAACTCCTAGCTCCAAAACTCTCCCTCTCAAGATAGATCTCAGCAGTGTGACAATACAAGAATTCCCATCCTTTTTCTCAATGGCCAAGCCTCCAATATATAGGAAAGAGAAGGATATGAAGATTTCCCAAATTCCTCATTAGTTCAATTTGGGCAAAAACTTTTGGGTGAATAATGTTTCCTCATATAAAAATGGCATTTTCCCATTTTTAGTTGCTTTTGTGCTTTGGAAAAATCTTCCCCATGATTTACGGCTCTTTCCTGCTTTTGTATGCTTTAGTTTTTTAGGAAAAATCTCAATATGAGGATAAAGAGATCACATTCCACCATATGAGTTTCTGAAAGTGAACAAGGGTGTCGAATTCTAGTTAACAAAAGCTTTTTTCCTCGTGATTGAGTTAAAATTTTGGTAACAAAAGTTAAATGAAACAGACAACTTGTTATAGACTAGGATAATGTGGTCCTCATGGTACATAACTTGTATTATAGTCTTATATAGTCTAGGATAAATGGGTATTTCGACCAACAACATAGTATTCTCCTCCAAAATGATGAGGTATTTTCATTTATAGCACATTTAAGAAGATATCACAATTCAAATTGATAACTTAATATTTGTAAGTGAATTTAAGGCTAATTGACAACATTCATAAAAAAGATAGCAGTATCCTCATATATAATAATTATCCATCAAAAAATCATTGACAATTTTCAATATACATATATGACAACTAAATCAACACTTATCGTAGATATCATTATTCCAAGGTAAATTCACAACATTACATCAAAAAATAATAATATCATCATACATAATGATTCTCCATCAAAAAGCATTGACAATTTTCAACACATATATAAAGTAACAAGATAATACTAATAATATCCTCATCATCTTTAATCAAATCAACTAATATTCAAATGTGTGATTATCAGATCAAAATATTTCGTGAACACCATTATTCTAAGGTAAATTCACAACATCCATCAAAAGGTAGTAATATCATCATACTTAATAATTCTCCATCAAAATAATGTTGATAATTTTCAATATATACATAAAATAACAAGATAAAATTGATAATATCATCATCATGTTTAATAAAATCAACTAAAATTCAATAAATGATTACCAAATAAAAATGTTTCATAGATATCGTTATTCAAGGTAAATTCACAACATCTATAAAAAAAAATAGGAATCTCATCATACACAATAATTCTTCATTGAAAAAATAAATAAAAAAATATGTAGATAATTTTCAACATATTCATAAGGTAACAAGATAGTACCGATAGTATCATCATCATTATTCAAATCAACTAAAATTCAAATGTATGATTAACATATTAATACATCCCAACTAAATACAAAAAAATAACACATGGCTAGCTAGCACCATGAAAATCATATTCAAGACCATCCTCATGATCATTTCCATGATCATCATCCTGACCATCCCGATAATATCATCCACATAATCATCACCGATGTCATTGCCATCATCATCATCATTGTCTCTGATATATGATGTAATATAAACATAGTTTGTATCATCGTCTTTGTGGTCATTACCTGTAGTGTTCTAGAAAAAAAAAAATCAATATTACATGTTAGTACTAATTATATAGCATAATGCATATTTTTACTACAATTCTAACCATAAAATTAGGTAGGGCATAATAATATTTAATATTACTAAAAAATAAAATGAAAATATGGTTTAATATATATTGGAGATCCAACTAAGCTTACACTTGTAATTCACATTAAGTAGTAGAAGCATTTTTTAATGCAATAGAAGTAGGTACCCATTTGTCTTATATTGTGAATTTTTCCTATGATGTCCACGCACGATTGGTAAATTAAGAGTTACTAGAAGCTTTATTTCAAATTACGATTGTAATTCAAATTAGAAATAGAAGAAATTTTAACAAAAAAATAATGTCACATGAAAAAGTAAATTGTTTTTAATGAAAAATAAGTCATATACAATATGAATGTCACATGAAATATTGAGTTGTTTTTAATGCATGTACTTTTCTCTATGATAAAATGGATCCCAATGTTCGTTCAAGAACAAATGCTCACAAATAATTACTTCATTTTATCCATTATCACACTTAATCCATTATACCTAGTGACAACAATGATCCATTCAAATTTCTTTGAACTCCCTAAATATAATGTAAAAGAGAAAACTCCACAACAATGGACACGACTGCAACCCCCTCCCTTGCCTTGTCCACCATGAGAGACAATGAACTTGGAGCTATGACCATGCTAGCAACCCCTCCCTTGCCTCGTGTCCACCATCAAAGGCATTGAACTTCGAATTAAGAGTACTTATGTTTTCTTTGCTCTAATTAATCTCCAAGGAATCAAAACTTGATCAATATATAAAGGACTCCATCAAGGAATACATATATCATAGGTGAAGCTCAATAGGATTTGCCAAAAGAGTGTGAAATACCGCTTATCTCGGTTTTATCAAAGAACTCGAGTGAGTGGAATGAATGGTGGGAAACACTTACCAGAGAAAGGAAGATTTTTGGTCCATCCTTATTTATATTATTATTTTTGCTTCTTAGAATGGAGGGAAGTGTTAAAAAAAAACTATAAATTATTTTAAATTAAACAAACAAACAAAAATCATTTGCTTATGTTTTAGTTTTTTTTAATATATAATTAGTTTTACTATTTTTATTTTCTAAAAAAATATATTTAGTTTTTGGTATTTCTTTTTATAACAAAAACTGTCTTTTGTTTTTATAAAAATGGATTTTGAACATTCAATTCATGCTAAATTTGTGATTTTATGGTATAAGTTTAAATTATATATAAAAAAGTAACTTAATGCCATGGGTTGTGTCACTGAGATGGGTATTATACATCTCTTCCTTGCTAAGTTATAAAATGTGCCTGGGTTTTCTTAATGCAATAAAATTAATTCTACTCTTCATTATATCTTTAGACGTTCAACTTGCACCTAATAAAACAATAAAGTTAAAATAGGTTTGCCTTTGTCCTTTGTAGATCTTTGTCCCCATTAATCTTGGTATTAATAAATTAATTGTCTTATGGTGGCCTTGAGTGGTAACTCCCATTAGTTGCGTTCTTTTTAGTTTTCTATTAGTGACATTTATTAGGCTTGATAACATGCTATTTAATTTATGAAAATGTGTTATTGTCCCTATCATTGTTAAATATTAATATTAGATATGTTGTTTTTGAGCATGGTTTAGAAAAAAGTTCCCAAAAGGTTTATAGATTGTATTTTATAATGTAATGATCCATTTCTTGATGAATTTTTTTTTGGATATTTTTTAATGATTCATTGATTGATGAAATTGTTATGGATATTTTTTTTAGTATATTAACTTCTATGTGATAAAGTCAAAAGTCACCTCTTTCTTAGATTTTCATTGGTTAATTTCCCTTAAGACCATCAAGTTCACCATTCGGTCCTAGGTTAAAGAAATATAGGAGTCATGAAGTGGCATTATCCAAGCACTTAAATATTGAAACATGTTTTTTTTAGTCACATTATACTTCCTTTTTGTGTAAATTCTCCATGAAAATGATCTCATGGAACGTGAAGGGCCTCAATAGTAAAGGAAAACAAAGACTCATAAAAGAAAAATGGTACACAAAGCACCCATCAATAATGTTGATATAAGAAACAAAAATATTAATTGAGGTTCTACCTCATATAATTAGCAAATGAGGGAGAAATTGCCAAGTAATAGTGATTGATGCTTAGGGATACTTGGGTGGAATGGTTATTATTTGGAATGATCGGGACATCAAGGTCACCAATATGTTTACCTCTTTTCTCATTATGACAATACAATTTTAGTCAATTGACATAGAGGACTACTACCATGTATCCAATGTCTATGAATCCAATATCGCAAATGTAAAACCTCTATTTCTCAATTATATTTCGAGAACAAGTAATTTATACTCCCCATCTCCATGGATTATCGGGAGTGACTTCAATATTATCAAGTGTCTCGGGGAAAATAAAGGATGAATCACAATGTTTACCAAGATATTTTGTAAGCTATACCATCAAAGCCCTAAAGTAGTCTCCATTAAAGTTCTCAAGCAATGAGTCTCCAACCTACACATTTGGACCAATGAGATGTAATACGTGTGTGTGGTGACTAACTTAATACATTTATGTAATATCCCTCCCCTTAATACTAAATAATAAATAATAATATAATAATAAATAATCACTTAATATAAATAATAAAAAATATAATCATAAATGTTTATGATATAAAAATATATACAAGAAAATAAATAAAAATAATAAAAATAAAATAGTGATAACCATACTAAAGCTCTAAATAAGAATAAATAGAAATAAAACAAGAAAATAAAACAAGAAAGCTAAAAAATCAAAAGAAAAGTAAAGAAATAAAACAAGAAAGTTAAAAATCAAAAGTAAGTTGCACGTAGACACATGAAGTGTGTGCATGTGGTTCCCCTTCCAATGTTTGTTCTATTTAATAGATGGTGAGGAAGATGAAAGGCATTCCTGCATTCCATCATTCTGAGATTCTATCTTTCATTCTCTTGGGAGAATGGTGTTCTAAGACTTAGGAGTCACTGGCAGTAGTACATTGATTGAGGGCTCGTGGGTGGCCAGTTGTAGTGAATCCTTGCACAATTGAGCCTATGGTTGGGTGGAGAGTCGTTCCCAAAACCTTGTTGCGGTAAGCCTACTTCTACCACAAGTAAGCACAGGTAAGCACTCTTCATAGTTTGAATTTAGTTAATTAATTACATGTTTATTGTGGGTTGTTACATATGGTATCAGAGCAAGGTTCAACCCTTAGGGCCTATAAGTTAGTCGTTCCACAAGATTTTGTTTAATCCTTTTGATATGATTATGATTTAATTGTTTTATGTCAATCTATGATAGAAAATTATAATATAATGAAACTAGTATTTATTTTGTGATATCTCATCATAAGTTTTTTTTTGCCATCGATTAATTTTTTTTATTTTTTGGGATCAACGGAAATGGAAAGGCATTGAAATTTTTAATTAAGATGTTGAGAAACATTATTTTATTGAAATGTTCACGCTGGACGATGCTTCAAGGTCTGTTCATATTTTTCCCCCAAAAAAAATTAAATAAATAAATAAAAATAAACATAAATAAAAAATCTTGGGGTAAATAACTCTTCATCCTTTATGCTCTACGTGTAGCTAAGCGAGGTGAGCAAAAATTTTACACAATTTATTTTTATTCTGCATTAATAAGAAAATCCATATCCAAACTACTTTTTAAATTAGACAAATCCCAATATGTAGATGGCTATAACTTGACATCCCCATAAATCCTGACCCCTTCTTACAGGTGTGATGGTAGGAGAAAGAAATGCCATCCTTTATAACTAAAAATGTAGACAAACCTGAAATATCTGCGGGTGTTTTTGTTTGTCATTGAAATTGTTTTACATATATGTTAGAAATTTATTTTTCTATCCTTATTGTCCCATGGAAAATGCTATTCCAATCTCTGTAGCAAAAAAAAGAGAATTGCTATGTCATAAATAGAGCAGGAATTTTGGTCATTTTCAAATTTTTATTATTATTAAAATTGTGCGTGTGGTGCAATGATGCTGTCAAAAGTTCTGTCCAACTATACATTTTGTCTCAGTTTTGAAAAGATGTTTTTAAGTCGGAATGCACACTATTTGTTATCCAACTCATTTTGTGTGTTCTTTTCGGAGGATTTTATTTCCAAATCCGTTGTGAGCAACTATTGTCAATCTGCACCATTCCATGATTTTGCTGTATTGATTGCTTAGCAACACAACATTCAGATGGCCACCAATTGCCTTCGAGAAATCGCATGTGCTCTGAAACCCAATTCCATTCTAATTCTCATTTTATTGGGCTGTGGGATGTGGGATTACCACCGGGTGTTCCAATTCAGACCTCAACACTCGTCTAGGAGACTCTGACAACAATTTGGACGATTTATATGCATATGTCATCGACCGCTTCGCCATTGGTATTACTGAGGAGGCAGACCCTTCCCATGGCCTCTCGCAAGAGATTCTTCAGTTAGCAAAGCTGCCGGAGACAGTGGAATGGCTCAAAAAAGTCCGTAGAAAAATCCACGAGGGCCCTGAAAGAATTCGAGGCAAGTGTCCTTATCAGACACTAGCTTGATGAAATGGGCATAAGGTATCACAGTTGTCTTTAGTGAGATTTTTTGGATGTTTTTTTGGTGGGTTTTTCCAGCCAAATTTCTCTAAAATCTGGCAGTAATTTATTGAAATCGCAAGTTTGAAAGGTAATTTCTGCACAATCAAAATGTCCTAGAGGTTTTTCAGGGTGCTGAATCCAAATATGAAGTTAAAAATCCATTTAAAATAATACAAATCAAGATTTAACCTCAATTTTTTCCGTCAAATTCCGTCACCGAAATCTCCAAAAAATCACACTAAAAACAACTCCTCAAGTATCGGTGGCCCTTCGCGGAAACAGGTGTGGTGGCCTCCATTAGCACTGGAGGCCCTCCTTTTGTCGCCCTCAGAGCTGATATGATGCTCTGCCCATTAAGGAGCAAATTGAGAGGGCACACAAAAGTAAGAACCCTGGGAAAATGCATGTTTGTGGACCTGATGTGCATAGCACCAGGCTTCTCGGTGCTGTAAAGATACCGCAAGAACGTTAGCGCCTGTTACAGGTTTGTATTGGCATCTCTTTATTTGTTTGCAGCAGTTACAAATTGATGGTATAAATGATGCCCTTTTTGATTTGGCTTGAGCTGAAGATGTGATTTATTTAATGCTTTGTTGTCAAAACACTTTGCTTATGTTTGTCATTTCCATTATTAAGAATATTTAACCAAACGCCTACGGTAAATTTTTTTAAAAATCAATAAACATTTAGATTTTTAAATGATACGTAATTTTTAGATTTTAACATTATGTCTATTTGACTATTTTAGTAAAAATTGCAAGTGAATCTATGATAGATTCTCAATTTTTTATAAATGTTTAGTGAATTTGATGGATCCAAAAAAGTTATTGTGAAAAGTTAGACGTAATATTTGTGTCTTACTTGCATTAGTATGCAGAGGATAAGTTATTCTGACATAAGAATGATTTAGCTGGAACATTTTTAACCCTGACAATTGCATTCTATTGAGTAATAAATATTATTATTATTTTAAATAATGTTAATTAATGATTTATGATGAAAAGGTGCAATCAAGTCATAGAAGAGATGTTATGAAAATTTTTCTTTGGAGCATTAGTTGTATCCTTTTTGTGGATACATAATGTAATGTGGGCTATTCTGACATATGTCAGCGATTGTCATTATTATATAGAATGTAGGTTTAAAAAAATAAATATGAAGTTTGTATAAAAAAAATAAATAAATAAAAACATATATTAAATTTGGGAAATATAAATATTAGTTTAAATTTATTTTAATACTTAATCTATTCAGAGTGAGGGGTCAAACATGTTGTTTGATATGTAAATCTTATTTAGAGTGTAAATTTTGAAAACCGTTTGTGTCAAAAGATTTGGTCTCTCTAGTGCTTGATGGATCTAGGCTGATGATATTACTTTGCAAGGAAAAGGCTAAGATTGTCATTTTCCAAAGAAGAGACCAAATTTACAACAAGAAATCATTTTAGATTTTCAACCTAAGTATTAAATATAGTTTTTAGTTTTTAAATAAATTTAGATTATAAAAGTATAATCCATTAACAATTAATCTAATTACAGATTTTTTTTTATTAACCAGAATTTAGCTAATTTAATAAAAATGTCACTTCATTATAATATATTCCTGTTTACTTTGCTTTTGGGGGATTTTGTTCAAATCTAGTAGTTGAAATTACAATATTTTTAAATGTTGAACATTTACTGCAAATTTGTAACTTCTAAATCCATTTAAATGATAAAAATGTAATTTAAACAATAAATTGATTTAGTTATACTATTTTTTTTATTAATTAAATTTTGATTGAGTTAATTTTGTTTGAGTTGAGTTGAAGTGTTAGCACTCCACTTCACGTTCAAGAGTTTATTAAGGAGCGCTAACTCCACGTTCAAGCGTTTATTAAGGAGTTCTAACTTTTGAGTTATAATGGATGGATTTAGCAATCCTTAACCAACAGTTAGATTTGGCTTCTTATATTTAAATATTAATATTTATATAAAGATTTTGGAATATATTTTAATGTTGAGTTTATTTCTTAAATTTAAAGAAATAGGTTAAAAGTTTAAAGGTAAAAGTTTATTTATTTAAAAATTAGGGTTTTGTTTTTTTAAGACGATTATGAGTCAACATGTATTTATGAAGATCAATTAATAATAAAGGCATAATCTAATTACTAGATAAAATGATCTTTTCCTCGGAAAATGTATAGTCTAATTTATAGATGAAATGGTATTTCAAACAATCTTGTAATTTTGGTTGTTTAAAATACATTTTTTAATACATAAATGGATTTAGCACCATGAAAAATCCTTGGGGGCACTAGAATTTTACAGATGAAACAACTTAAACTCAAAATTTTAGAAAATCTCTACTAGATTTGGTTTAAAGTTAACCAGAAAAAAATGCATTAAAAAAATGTCATTTCTTCGATTAATTAGACTACGAGCTTCAAAAAAAAAAAGTCGGTGGTACATTGATTGGATTGTTAGCGCCTCTTTGATTTTTAATTTTTTATTGTCACTACCATTGTTACGTTTGTGTATGAATAAGTATCAGTGAGACTACACACAAATTGATATGTGATTCAAAAAAATATATTAATTTGCTAAAGTTCTTTTACAGTTTGCAACTATAACTTCAATTTTTTTATTTTTTATATTATGGAAATCGAATCGAACTACAACATAAACTAGAGGTTTATTTTTATTTTATTTTATTTTATTTTAAGTTACATTATAGATAGAAAATTAATTAAATAGATAATTTTAATGGGAAATAGCGAATTAAGTGAATGAATCATTTTTACTGGTAAGGAAAGGTAATACACATATTTTTGTTGTTTTAATAAATTAAGCCACTCTAATCAATTTTATGTATTTTAGTGACACCCAAAAGAATATGTTTTTAAACTAATACTTAAATAGTTATGACTTATTCCGATTGTGAATTGAGGGAAAAAAATAGAGTTATATTGTGAGGTGGTTAAAAAATAAAAATAAAAAATTAAGGGCTATTATTTTAGTCAACATTATTGTAAAATAAAGATAAGAAGAAGATAGGAAGAAAGAATAAAATGAAATAAGAAGAAAAGACAACAGCCTGTGAAAAAGAGTATTGTTGTATAATTTCTTCTTCCGGTACTAGTAGTGTGAATACTTGGATAAACGAGTATAAACAAATACCAGTTTTATATAACTTGTTGAAGGAACAATTACCTACCTTGGATGAGAAAATGGTACTATTGATTGTGTAAATGATATTATTGACCTTATAGTGTGTGCATATTTCTCAACATTGTTGTCGAAAGGAACAATGGAGTTTGCAGGAACACGCATAGCCATGGCTACAAGCTTACAATCTTATGTCTTATGTTTTATGCAAGCAATTTTATGTCTTATCCGGGAAATTAATATGGCTAAATGTATTGTAATTTAAGGGATGGTGTTGCCTTCATGGGTGTGCTTGCAGGCAGGCCATATAATTAATAAAATTATTTTATTTTGTGTTGGGGAGGGATAACCTTCCTAGTCATCCGATCCGGTTCTGGGTCGGGTGGTGGTGTCTCTTCTTTATGGTGTGGAATATTTCTTTGGTTGTTTGATTTCTTAAATTTTCTTAGAATAATCATTTAATAGCCATATGAATCTCAAGATACATTCAATAAATTTGTTTAACGATTTATTTTGTTAAAAGCAGTCAATTTAATTCTTCTAACATAAGTTTTGATTGCTTAAACAGATATTTAAATATTTCACTCTACAACACAAAATTTCAATTTATCTTTATCCTTAAAAAATCATGAATCTGTAGATTTAATATTGGTGTGGCATATAATGATGAATAAATTTTCTTTCGAAATTCAAGTACCTTTTAACACAATAATGCCACAAATATTCTTAAGCTTTAGTCATTTGAATATGGGTTGAGACAATTCTCTAAGTTTTATTCTGACATCATTATTACCTTCTAACTCATGTTTCATGTTTTTATACTACAAAATTTGTGATTGTTGATAATTTATGGTAATTTATGGTTTAAGTATTGTGATTGTTGATAAATTATAATAAAATATATCTTATTAAAACTCATAAGCTCTGATAATAAGGATAACTTGTTAACCTTATTATTATTAGATTTTGATAGTAATTGAGTATATTAGTTCTTATTTATGCTTCTTCAAGTGATGAATCTTGATATTAAGTCACAGTAGTGTTTTATTTCTTGTACAAGGTGTCTATATCAACCTTCCTTTCTTTTTACAATTCACAAAGCGAAATTCTAAATGAGTCACATAATTAAGATATAGTTTTATTATGACTCAATGATTCATTAGAAAAGTATATAATCTTATGATCTTGATGGTAATAATCTACCCATAATTGACAATATATAATTCTCTGAAAGATCGCACTATTGATATGGTATACTGGCATGTTGGTGTAACTACTCACCACCGGTTCATTTTACAACACATTTTACATAGCACTTGAAGTATTTGGATAATTGAAGTTGAAATTTGTCACCAATTAAAGTGCTCTAAAATAGTGAAATCTGTTCCAATTCACAATGGACAAACTATGATATCTTAGTACCTTTAGATGATCATTGTTCACTAGCATCTGTTCATTATTTTATTGTTCAATCTGATCTAAAAACACAGAGATAACATTCCTTGAATGTTGATCATACTATACCTAATTAATTGGGTTGGATTGTTGTTCTCATTGTCCTTTAGCAATAGTCGTTGCTTGGAATTTCTCTGGTATATTATTGCAAGAGAACAACTCTCTCAATATGATCTTGACGATTAAGATGTTGTGAACCCATTTGGAGTGCTTACTTAGCTATGACAGACTAAGTCATGTTTTATGGTTTCAACGTTTTGATACATCTAAATCATACCCTATGATTTCAATTTAGTTTTGAGTATAAGTTACATGAGGTTTTGTGATTCAAGGTTAATTGCATATAGTGGATAAATGTTGTCTAAGGAGAAATGGAAAGGAGAAACTTGCAATTTTTTAAGGATTATAACTAATGATAGCTCATGTGATTATGGCCAACATGGATCAGATGCTTAAGGTGGTAGAGAAGAAGTATCACAACAAGGGTAAGAAACCAGTAAGAAGAGGCAACTTATTTTGGAACATAATGGAAGAAACATAACTTGGTACTCTAAGGTTATCACTTTAAGGTCTATCTAAGGATGATGCACATAAAGAAGAAAATATTGGCAATCAACTAATGAAGTTGAATAATCATGATAATAATGAAGGACATTTTTCAAGAATATATCTATGAATAACGAGTAGGAGACGAAGGGATGTTTTATCAAGAAGAAAGTTCTTTTAAAGGTATTGATGAGTGGAGTGAGAAACATGATTGGTAATGGTCATAATGATGATCTACATATTTTAAAAATGTGAAGGTGTTTGGTTGCGGAGAGGTTTGAATCTGCGACCTTTTTCACGTTAACCCAACGTCTTACCACTACGTTGCAAATATGATGATAGTAGTGTTTCCAACTGTTTCAAAATTCTAAAGATACAAGAATCTCTTGTCCAACTTGAAGAAGGGTGAATTTACAATAAAGCAATCAAATGGTATTGAGATAGGAACTTGACGAGATAAGAAATATTTTTCGTGGATGAAAATGATAATTGATATATGTATAAGTCAACATGGATCAACCAACCCTCATACCAGTAAATTAAGCATGATAAAACAATGAAATCATGATGACCTAGAGTCTGCATATAGTGATATTGGAATCGGTAAGCCAAAGGGTAAATGGATGCAAAACCAAGGGATTTTAATTTTGAGATAATGATGGTATAACTAGTAATATATTAAACAATGAATCTCACCAAAATTTCCTCGGGGAAGGAAGAATATATGACGAGATATTAAGACTCAAGATGATGAGGCTCATGTGAAATTTAACGATGTACTTAGATGATAATACAGTTGGTGTAAATGATCAACTACCTAGTAGAAATAAGTCGAACTGATTATTGAAAAATTGACAACTTGATGAAAACATATTGACGATGTTTCATGCTATCATGGTAGGAAGATAATGATGTACATATGGTTCTTATAGTGATAAGGTATCCATACGATAGTAGCGATATGCATAGGTATTATGATGTTATGTCAAGGTATATTGATATGCTCATTTACTATGTGATGATAGGTATTTAATGTTCAATACTCATGATGGATATGATATGCATAACGTGGTAGAAGAATTATGATGTTATAATATGAGGATTATTAACATGTGGTTCATTTATGTGAACTCATGATATGTCTTGATATAATTATGTTGATGGTATAACTGAAGCATGCGATAGTTCCGTACAAATCTATGGGATGCATGAGCATGCAGTTCCTTATTATTCATAATGTTGCGATTAACAAAGATGAACATTCTCATGATGAGATGCAAGAGTTGGCATGTGGATTATTTCCTATGATACTATGCTGGTATGGTTAATGCATTTGATGCATGTTGAGATGTAATGATTCACAGGACTCCACAAATGGGCCAAGAGGGCCAATTTATTTGATGATCTCGTGCAAGCCCATACACACAAGGGAGAATAAGTAACACCATATGGGCTGGGGACAAAACTCAATCAAAACTACATATGCCAGTGGTTCCTTTGTCTTGTGTATAGCTCTTGAAGAGCTATGGGACCATCTTGAGGAGGCCAAGTGCCTGATGTTCTAGGCTAGGTGCCTGTTATTGGATTGGGATGCCGAAGTCTGGAAGGGATGTAAAGGACTTTGATGCCTGGGGCTGTGCGCCTTAGTAGTTGTGGAGGGAGTGGGCTAGCCTTGTGAGATGCCCGGGGTCATTGAGTACTAGACCAGATGCCTGCCTTGGGGCAGATGAAGTCTGAGTCAGGCGCGAGCCTTAGGGCCAGCCTTGGACTAGGATACAGACTGGGTCAGGCTTATGCCTGGTGGCGAAAGTGGGAAAAAGGACAGAGATTCCTTGATATTTCCCGGGGTGTTGGGGACTTTCGAAGCTTACTGGTTATACTAGTTCAGCAAAGGGTGTTGGCAACATGAAGTAAATAAAATAATAAATAATAAATAATTCAACTTAACTTCGGGACGAAGTTCCTTAGAGTGGGAGAGTATGTAATATCCCTCCCCTTAATACTAAATAATAAATAATAATATAATAATAAATAATAAATAAT
>APFE031279883.1:65095-76318 GCA_000404065.3 Pinus taeda | reverse complement strand
GAAAGCTATTTCGAGTTTTGGTTCTAGTGGCAATACTTGTGCTGAAAGGAAGATATCAAGAGATTAGATTTGCAAGAGCCTTCTTTGTGTCCATAAGGCTTTACCTAAGTAAGGAGATCTTGTCACCAAAGAGAGAGAGGCTTGTCCCTCATCCCTTCAAGCTTTGCAAGACTTGTGTAGCTGAGCACCCAGCAAAAGGAGGACTTGACGTCAGGACGCTGGTTGTATTCTCCTTTGTTTATTGTTAATAATAGATGACTATCATCATGGTTCCATTCTCATTGTACTTGTAATGGTTGATGTTGAATTATATCCTTCCTGACTGATGTATAATTGCATATATTAGATTTCACGCTTGTGTTTATGTTGTTCTCTTTGTGTGCAGGTGTCCATTCACATGGATAGTGGAGGATCGTGACCGGCCAAGGCAAAGGAACGTGGTCGACGTCTCTTCTACAAACTAAAGCGTTGGATCTCAAGTAGGTCTTCATCACCCACCTTTTATTTGCAATTAGGAACTTGCGTGATAGCATTGTTTGATTGTTGCTAGACCCGTTCTGGGCTAGTAGGGATCGCCTTTATCCGTAGAGGGGATTTACCTCTCCAACATGGGGATTCCAATCTTCAAATCCATTCCTAAAGTTGCCCACTGGATGCCCCTGCTTGACAAACTAAAACTTAGAAATCAAGCTTGGAGAGCCTCTTGGCTGAACAATGTTGGGAAGGTTATCCTGATGAAATATGTTCTCATAAGTATGCCTCTTTATCAAAATTCCATTCTGCTTGCTCCCAAAACCTTCCTCAGTAAAATGGACAGTCTGCTGAGAAGATTCCTCTGGGAAGGGAGGGGGGGAATAATGAAAAAAGAATTCATTTAGTTAAATGGGACACTATTAAAAAGCCAATTCTGGAAGGAGGTCTTCAATTAAGAGATCTGGATGCCCAGAATCTCTCCCTGGGCTCCAAAATTCTGTGGAATATTGTTGTTGGAAAGGCTAGCTGGAGTAAAAGAGTACTGTGGAAGAAATACTTCAATGGACAGCGGTTGAGATGTTTGGACCAGCCCCCAAAAAGCATTAAAGGTTCTCCTATCTTCAAACTTTGTCTTTCTGCTATGGAGCATTTCAGTCACAACCTTTACTGGATACCAAGTAATGGAAAAAAATCAGAATTTGGGATGATCCGATCCTTGGTGAACAGCCTCTGAACCATGTTGAAGGTCTGGAAAACATTAAAATTTGGCTACAGTCCAACAATCCGAATACCCTGTGGGACATCTCAACTTGGACGGATGATACTGGTAGACGATGGGACAGTTGGTACCTGGGAGAGATTCCCCAAAGGCTGCAGTTTGAAGCATCGTTACTTTTAGATAAGCTCCAAGGAAAATCTCCGACCAAAGCAACAGCTAAGGACAAAAGAGGGTGGGGCTCCCTCATTGGCAATTTCTCAGTCTCTGAAGGTTACAAAAGTATGACAACGATTCCTAATGTCCCTCCTGACTCTACTCAATCGAGATTTATTTGGGTCTTTCCTTCGCTTCCCAAAATTGACTTCTTCTACTGGACGTTAGCTCATAACAGCATTCTCACTAGAGATATTCTGAGAAACCGTGGAATGGAAGGGCCTTCCAGATGTCCTCTGTGTGTGTCAGAGGAAGAGTTTGCTAACCATCTGTTGTTGCTTTTCCCTTTTGCACGTGATGTCTGGAAGGGGGTCCTGAGGTCAGGAGCTGACAAAGTTGAGCTTCCTGGTAATATTCCAAACCTGCTTCACAACTGGGCCAATTTATCTCCGTTCGGTCTCTCTAAAAAATGCCTCCTCAAGACAGCCTGCATGTGGATCCCTAAATTCACCTGCTCGAAGTTGTAGTTGGAGAGGAACAATAGGCTGTTCAGGGATGGAAAATGTACTCCTAGCAAAATTATCACTAAAATCGAAGCTTTATTCGGAGAGACTTTGGATACCAAACCTGCAATAAGGAATGAAGCAGCTTTGGACAGTGAGGAGGAGCTTTGGCTCAAAGGTCTTGTTCCAAATCATGTTTTCAAGCCCTTGCCCCCTACAATTTCCCATGCTAATTGGGAAATCCGCCTGGAAGAATAGGAGTTTATCAAATGGCGCTCTGCATTGGATGAACACTGCCTCTTCTTTGACGGGGCCTCTAAAGGCAACCCCGGAGCTGCGAGTGGGGGTGGGGTTCTTCTGAATCCGGATGGATCAACTGAGTTTCGGTACGAATGGGGGTTTGGCATAAAATCTAATAACAGAGCTAAAGCTCTGGCTCTGTGGCAAGGGCTTAATCTGGCTATCAAAAGGAACTTTCTAACTCTGCCGGTCTTTGGAGACTCCAGGCTGATCATACAAGCGTTGAACCTCAACTCAAATCCTTCGCAGATTCACTTAGTTTCCATTTTCAAGAAAATCAGGTTTACTCTGGCCCAGTTCCGAAAAATATCCCTTTTCCATATTCTGAAGCACCTGAACACTCAAGCTGACCTTGAAGCCAATCTAGGCTCTACCTGTTGCAGAAGATCCCTGTTAGTCAACTCTGATGAGTCTAACGGCATCATTCCTTAATCTCCTAATGGTCGACCTGTTCACAAAATTGCTTTCAAAACCCAGTCCTGTAAGTTCGATCCATTTCATGCAGTCAAAGGTTTTGACCCCGGTCTCTATCTGGATCGACATGCCAACATCTCTCCCGACTTTTCACGACCTCTGTTGTCTCAGCAGCTGGGAAAGCAATAGGCGGACTCTATCATCTGGCTCTAAGGGCGATGTTACTCTGAAATGGAGGTTCGTCAAAGTAAAGAAGCAACCCTCTGGATTCAGGCTGGGACCTGTCCATTTTACCAGCTGGTTCATTCAAGCTAAGGGCGTTCAAAGCTTTTTTAACATGCCAGTGCAAAGCCGCCATGGATCGATTAAAAAATCCAACCTCAGCTTCCAAATCTGCAATAAGGAAGATGCAAAGGCTACGTTGAACTATCAAGACCACCACTGCAAGCGTTGTGTAATTTCAATTAAGATTTTAGACATTATGAGGCTCGATTTCCACCGCGACCTCTTTAATTGTATCAAAGAACGAGATCCTTCACTGTGAAATAGGAATCTCAGCTTCAGACATTGTTGTAACGCTCCAGTCCGCGGCAGCTGTTTTGCCGCTCATTAATCTCATTAACCGTTACAGTCTAAAAAAAATAATAATAACAAATAATATAAATAAATAATAAAAATTAATAAGAATATATAATAAAAATAATTCACTTAAAATAATAAAATAAAAATAAAATAGTAATAACCATACTAAAGCTCTAAATAAGAATAAATAGAAATAAAACAAGAAAATTATCAAAACGAAGAAAATAAAATAAGAAAGCTAAAAAAATCAAAAGAAAAGTAAAGAAATAAAACAAGAAAGCTAAAAATAAAAATTAAGTTGCACGTAGACACATGGAGTGTGTGCATGTGGTTTCCCTTCCAATGTTTGTTCTATTTAATAGATGGTGAGGAAGATGAGAGGCATTCCTGCATTCCATCATTCCAAGATTCTATCTTTCATTCTCTTGGGAGAATGGTGTTCTAAGACTTAGGAGTCACTGGCAGTAGTACGTTGATTGAGGGCTCGACGGTGGCTAGTTGTAGCAAATCTTTGTGCAATTGAGCTTATGGTTGGCTGGAGAGTCGTCCCCAAAACCTTGTTGCGGTAAGCCTACTTCTACCACAAGTAAGCACAGGTAAGCACTCTTCATAGTTTGAATTTAGTTAATTAATTACATGTTTATTGTGGGTTGTTACAATTTTTCTAATAACTCCACAAACTTAAGTATTTCACTCTGTCACATAAATTGACCGTAGTGTGACATAAGTAAAACAAGAGTAGACATGAAACCTTTAGGCAACAAACATTCCCTAGATCATCAATTAGGTGCTTAAATGATGAAGTGAAAATGCAAGGAGAAAAGAGGACTTCATGATTTAACAATCACACACATGTGATCAAGTGTGACTAGGAGTGTATATATTCATATGTTTTCCAAAGAGGGGTCGAATAAATGAGTTACCATTCAATGCGCCTTATGTTTCTTTCTTTCGCTTTTTCTTATATATAGGACTTAGGGAATAAGGGTTTCATAAGTTTGGCACAACTCATAGATATAGCATTTACATGAATTTTCGCTTCAACCTTAGAGTTTAGACTTAGATAAATCATTATAGTGTATCTTTAATGATTTTGGCTTTCACTTTTTTACTTTCTTTCATCACAAATGACAAAAGGGGAAATATTTTGCCACAAATCTATGAATTCTTAATCATAAATGTGTCATATGATGAAGACAAACTAATGATGTTACTCTCTATGAAAATGATGGCTATTCTTGAGAAAAGCTTATGCTTGTGGATGTCTCCTCCCTGGTTGAGAGGGAGTGAGGGTGGACAACATATTATCCATGTTTCATGTACCATGGCCACGACTAACAGTTGTAAGCTTAGTAGAGACTCTAGTAGGGAGAATGGTGGATTGGATAAACATCTAGGACCAATATTCTTTGAGAATTTGTACTTTTACTAGGACTAACTGTCATAAGTCAAGTACATTAATCCAAGATAAGAATAGTCATGAGGATCAACATTTCCTAGTGTCAAATATTATGATAGTATATTAGGAAATTATCATGTGAGGACATACCTGGTGAACATCCTAGTGGGAGGGGTAGCTAGAGAGGAAGTGGTGTCCAAATTTATACCTCCCAACATTGTGCTCTAATATAATGGAGAGATAGAACGTTTTATTCAAGGCCTTGCTATTTTGACAATGTTGGCTATGATGATGTAAATCATCATTGATGCTTATCAATCCAGATCCATTCTTATATGAATATTTCAACTTGAGAGTAATTTTTTGTCTCATTATGAGTACCTCCCTAGTTTAAAGGGAGTGTCATCATCTTCATTATCATCATAATCACCATTCATGTCATATTCGTCATCATCATCATCATCATCAAGATTATGGACATTGTCATCAATTTTTCATAATTATAGGTGATATAAGAAATATCATCCACCCAAAAAATGTTATGAGTGCTCGAAAAGGGTTGTTAGGACACATGATATATGCAAGAAAAATAACAACTTTATTTTTGAGATATGATCAATGATCATCATCATCACTACCATTATCATCGTCATTATAATTTTCATCATCCCCATCATCATAATTAATGCAATTTCTATCATCATCGGTGTCATCTTCGTCATGAACATCATAATCATCATTCATGCGATTATTGTTGTTGATGATGATCAAGATGAAAATAATGATAATGGTGATCAGATGATGATGACTTGGAAGATGACACCAAAGATAATGATTATGATTATGACCATGAAAACATTTAAAAATTGGGAATATTGGCCAAGGTCAGTAGCATCGCCATCATCATTGTCATCATCATCGTCGTCATTATAACACCCATCATCTTTATCATCGTTAACATTATCATAATAATCACAATTCATGTCATCATCATCATCTTCATTATCATCGTCGTTAGAATTATTGACATTGTCATATGTTGTTCATAATTGTCAATGTCATAAGAAATATCATCAATGCAAAAAATATGATGAGTGTTGGAAAAGGGATGCAAAAATGAACAAAAAAAATGGGGGAAACAATAAACGTAAAATTGGATGAAGAGTGGACACAACATAGGTAAATGAAAAACCAGACAGAAAAATTGACACAAAGGTGGATGAAAAAGTAGATGCAATAGTTGACGAAAACTTAGACACAAAATAGGATGCAAACATGGATTTAAAAGTGGAATAAAACATGGGTGCAATAGTAGGTATAAAACTTATCATGAATTGTAGTGAAACAAATGTGGATACAACAATGAACGTAAAAAAGGACACAATGTTGGATGCAAAAAGGATGAAAAAATGGATGCAAAAAGGGATGTAAACATGGACCAAACAAGGGTGCAATAGTAGACACAAAATTAGATGCAAAATTGGATGCATCAGAAGTGGATGTAAAAGTAGATGCAAAATGGGATGCAAAAAAGCATAAACAATAGTTGATGCAAACTTGGACACAAATGAGGATGCAAATGTTGATGTAAAAGTGGAAGAAAATGTGGGTTGCATCGATAGGCACAAGATATGGCACAAATTGTGGCAAAAAAAAAGTGGATGAGAAAGTGGATGTAATATATATATAAATTGTGGCAAAAAAAAAGTGGATGAGAAAGTGGAATGTAATATATATATATATATATATAGTTATATATATATATTATATATATATATATTATATCTATTATATAAATATAAATATAATATATATATATATATATATTTCAAACTCAGATGCAAGACAAAATACAATGAGAGATGTAAAAGTGGATGCAAACATGGGTGCAATAGGAGAAACAAAATTGGATGCAAAATATGGATGCAATGGAAGTAGATGCAAAAGAAGATACAAAATGAGACGCAAAACCCAACACAAAAATGGATCCAAGAATAGATGCAATATTTGATGCAAAAGAGGATACGAAGATGGATGCAAAATTGGAAGCAAACATGGGTACAACAGTAAGTAGAAAACATGGCACAAATTGTGTCACAAAAAAAGTGGATGTAATGATAGATGCAAAAAAAGAAGAAAATGAAGACAAAAAATAAGATGCAAAATAAGATGCAAAAGTGGATGTAAACATAAGTGCAACAATCGATGTAAAATAGGATGCAAAAGTTGATGCAACAAAATTCGATGCAAAAGTAGATGCAATATGAGACACAAAACCTTATGCAAATCTTGATGCAAAAGTGGATACAAAAAGGGATGCAAAAATAGATGTAAAATTCGATGAAAACCTAGATATATATGAGGATGAAATCGTGGATGCAAATTTAGAAGCAAAAATGGGTGCAAAAGGAGGTTCCAAACTAGGTGAAAATTATGGCACAAGAAAATTTGATGCAATAGTGGACACAATAATAGATGAAAAGGAGAATGTAAATATGGATGCAAAATAAGATTTAAAAGTGGATGCAACAAAAGTATATGCAAAATTAGATGCAAAACTAGACACAAACCTCAATGCAAAACTTGATGCAAAGGGGATGCAAAACATCATGCAAAAATGGATGCAAAAATTGATTTAAAAAATGATGCAAAAGAGGATGCAAGATATGATGCAAAAGTTGATGCAAGTGTAGGTGCAAAAAATGGATGTAATAGAGGATGAAAAAGTTTGTAAAACAAAATTAGGTGCCAAAATTGACGCAAAACATGGTCCAAATGATGGCACAAAACTTGGCATAAAACTTGACGTAAAACCTGGTGTAAAATATGGTACAAAACCTATTACAATACCTGGTGCTAAACTTGGTGTAAGACTTGGTGCAAAACTCGGTGAAAACTTTGCATCAAGTTTTGCACCATATTTGATAAATGGACACAAATAGCACCAAAAATTGGCTCTAGACGCAAAAAAAGGAAGCAAAAAGGGACACTAATACAGGGTTGTGTTGTGGTACTATTTCGTGGAAACACAAGGACCCATTCCATTTTATCAACCCCATGATCATTTTGTTCATGAATTTAATCATATGCTGACAAGGCAAGAGCCAAAGAGGATTTCTAATGAAGCAACAAAGTTTCTAACAAAAAGAGGACAACATCCTCATCATAATATATTGATTTCAAGGCAAACCCTTATTGCTCCAAAAGTTCATCCTTGATAGACAATTTGTTTCCAAAGTATGTACACAGTACCACCTATGGTTGATTTTATTTGAGATGGAAAAGAAAAGGAAATTCATTACCCTCTCTTTTACTGTGAGAGAAATTAATATGAGAATTTTTTCCCATTTACCAAAATTTGTTGAATTATTAAAACCTTTTAATTTGATTGAATCTAAATCCATCCAATATTTCACCTTAATGGTAGGTTTTCTATGGATTTGGCATTTATAAGGTATTTCAATTTGTTTACAAGGATTTCAAAAGAAAGTGGAGAAAACCAAGCCTCTAGAGTACCTACCTAGACATACCATGTTACTATTGAAGCAAGCACTAATATCAAGTGAAAAATAGAGCAAAGATGGAAAAGGCCCACTGGTTCTCATCCTACTCAAACATCCCAAACTCATTGAGCCTCCTCTTCCACAAAGAAGAAAAAGGAAACAATGAGGGGATAATAAGAACAAGTATTATGGTGATGGTGATGGGAAGGAGATACCCAGTCGTGTTTATCTTGAGAAGTCGCACATAGTCTCATCATCTAAAAGTAAGACTTCGAGTAAAAAAGGGTCACGAAATGTAGAAGGATCCATGTATATGGAGGTATACAACACTATAATCCTAGAATGGGTGATGACCAAAATGGCTAAATCTTAAATGGATTGTAGAAGAGTTGGTTGTTGAAAAGCCTATTTTATTTGAGATCAGTCTTTGACCATGCAAGACACCCATTATGATGAGTCTACCAATAAACTACAATTTGAAAAGGTGCAAATAAATAGAAAAGGGTAGTGAGTTGAGAAAATGTAGAAATTGATGTTTCATGAGTTAGACCTTTTGGACTCTTGAAATTTCATCAAACCACAAGGGAAACTCTTGGTCATTCTATAATAGAGCAAGAAACGGAAAACTTGAGGTTGAAGAGAATAATACAAGATCTTGAATAAGCTATCAATATGACACCCTATTCATGACTCCACTATCCATTCAAGAAGCAAAAGTGACAACAACACCCAACACACCCCAAGGTTATAAAAGAAATACACTTGTTAGCTAGAATAAGGTCATATGTCACTGTGAAGATAAATGAGTGACCTGAAATCATAGAGGAAGCCTAGGAAGTTTCTCTAGAGTTGATAAATTTACCCCAATGACTTAAATATTTTTTTGAGTATGTAAGAAGGGACCTAGAATGTGATCAGCGGTTTCTTGAAAATTATTTAAATAAAAGTAACTCTCTCAGTGAACTTTAGAGACATCATTAGGTATTCCTGCCCTAAAAAAGGTTAAACAAATCAAATTAGGATGGTCTGCCAGGATTCAAATGATTGAAGAGGCACTTGTTGAATGTACAAGCATTGATGATCGTAGAAGAAGTAGATTCTTTAAAGAAATTAAAGTTTTTGAAGATCTAAAAGGCCCCTGAATGATTAGAGGCTCTATGGTGATCCCTAAGGAAGTAAGAAAAGAATTGAAGAATATATAATTCAATTGGGGGCTAACTTCAATAATCTAGCCGAATTTCTTGAAGCTCAAATCAAGAAATGGAAAGTTATATTCACTTATGATAATAATGGTCAAATGGCTAACATCGCACAATTTTAGTCATATGATAAATAAATATAATATGAAATATTCACTTTGAGAGTGAAATAGGATATAACCATCCCACCTATGAAAAAATACATTGAAGAACAAAGGCTTTGATCTGAAATAACAGCCTGAGTAGTTATGATGACAAACAATTAAGTAGCTAATTCTATTTAATTTCTTCTACAAAAGTTGCGCCAGAGAGAGAGAGTTCTTTCCATCTGCAATCCTTTTGCAATTTTGTGATTGTTTATGTTCTTTTGAAGTAATTTCCTACTTTCTTCTCATTCTTTGATCATTCCAACTTTGTTAAACTATTGCATGTTTTTTAAGTCAAATCCCAAACTGTGTTTTTCTCTTTCTTCTTAGTAATTTTTATCATTAATATTGGTCCATGGAGCCCAATCCTAGTCCCTTAGGGGTGAATGCATTTTATTTTTACAATTAAGTAATAGGATTTTGTGATTGTGCTTTAAATACTTAAAATTATTTTAAGGCTTCAAGTCCATAAATAATTTTTTTATTCTTGCAGAGAGATTATTTCAATAAATCATTGCATTTGTTATTTTCAAACTTTAATTTCCAAATAATAAGCAGGAGTCTCATGAATTTTTTCCTATGGTCTTATGATTTCAAATGTGCAACATCATCTTATGGCTCTTTGAATGTATGGACCAATGCTTTCTAGTTTCATCTATTTTAATTTGCTCAAATATGTTTCCTCATATGTGTTTATGGGTTATATTGTGGAATGAATTTGTGAGAATATAGTTTGATATGTATTTTTTATAATTTATTTACTTTGAAGAGCACCTAGTCCACTCACACGTGCATGTGTTAAATGCTTACTTTTTAAATATTCAATTATATGCATATTAGAGCATGATCGATAAAAAGGAGTAGCACCTCTATAAAAAAAATATAGGGAATCTAGAAATAAACCCTAGGAGGTTGACTTTTCTCCTTGACAGGAAAAGAGATCAACATTTTTTGTGACACTACCAGGGATCAAAAAGTCAATATTTTTTTCCAATAGCTGACTCGTCGTGGCCTAGTCTAACCTTACCTTCCCATTGGATTCGAAAACCGTAGAAACATATTGCATCAATTGTATAACTTGGTCTTAGAGACTGCAAGAACTCAGAAAGAGCTTGAAATTTCATGGAAATTATTAGCCCAGAAGGAATGGTTTGAAATCAAAAATCAAAAAAGGTGAATTCACTAAAAGATAAACTTGAATCTAGAGGATTCACAAAATCCAAAAATGCCACTAACAAGAAGCCTAAAAAAACGTTTGCCGAAAAGTCTAGCACTTACAAGAATGAAGAAACCTATCTCTTCTTTTTTTCTAGAAAAAGAAAAGATTTCAAATCATGAAGAAAGAGAGGAATAAAGGTGAGAGGTCGATAATCCAAGAAATTAGAGGTGGGGAAGGATAAGTCATCATGACTTACAAGGTGAATGCCATCCCCTTCCTACTATATCCCCTTGCATCTTACTTGTATTTAATGGAGATGGTGTCATGAACCCAAATAAACATATGGATCAATCTAACTTGTATTTATTTTTTGCAACTATATCAATACTTTAGATAAAAGGATAATTTTGAGACACCTAGATAACTATTATCCATAAAGAAATTGTTATGAAACCAGCTCACAAAAAGATAGAAAAGATAGGTTAACGCCTTAAAATTAAGTCTCTTTAAGGGGGCAACCTCCTTTACATTACATAAATGAACAATTCTTGGATGATTCAAATGACAAACCTCCTTTCTATATCTAGGAGTCTAGGGAGTCACAATATAACCAAGCCAACCTAACAATAATAATATAAAGGCACAAAAATAACAATAGAGGGATTCTATGGGG